>LR749867.1:0-150000 GCA_902729485.2 Mus minutoides
TGCTCATGTTGATGGAAACAGAACTGTACAGTTGAATGTGTTTGACTCCAAGTCAGTAGCTTACCAGCTGCTGCTGGTAAGAATTTAACTTAAGACTTGTTTGAAGTGGAGGGAAATTAAATCACCAGCTACATATTCCACCAATACAGTTGGACAGTTAGTTATGACCATTAGGCATATTGACAAGGTCATGGACTTCAGAATCAAAACATACTCAAGTCAAGCGTAGGTTATCAGCTGTTTCAACTGTGCCCTGCTATTTTATTATTTTTAATAGATAAATTTCTGATGCTATCCTTTTTTACTGTAAAACAATGGTTAGTATTGCTGTACATTGTCACAGGAAAAGCCAGTGAACAAAAGAGCAATTCCCAATGGAGGAATGAATAGCCATTCATAGGATAGTTGCCAATGTCTGGAGTTAATTTTGGTGGCCACAGCTAGAAAGTAAGGGCAGACACTATTACCCTCATAAACAGTTTCTAGCATTTGTTGATGAACACCTGCAGTACACCAGAGAGCCCTCACAAGTGTCAATGCTCTGGCGATATGTGTGAACAGGGCTAGGTATGTCAGCTTTCCACATGTGATTTAATTAAAAAGTCCCGATGACAAGGACTCTTGTTGTCTGTAAGAAAAATTAAAAGATATAATTATATCCAATTCAGGTTGTTAATTCAAACATTTGCCTCATAAAAAGGATTTCAGGCATGTTGTCTAATCATCCTATATGGTGAGTGATCCTCACTAAATATCACTAGTGATACACACACACACACACACACACACACACACACACACACCCGTGTGTGTGTGTGTGTGTGTGTGTGTGTGTGTGTGTGTGTGTAGATAGATAGATAGATAGATAGATAGATAGATAGATAGATAGATAGACAGACAGATAGTAATGTATATGTGCATACTATCCACACATCAATTCATCTGTTTCATTTTGTGACCTAACTACACACATGTTCTCTATAAGCGACCTAACTATATTCATGCTTTCCATAAGTCATGATCCTCTTGACATTCTGAATGCCACACAAAGGTGTTCTTCCATATTAAATCAAATTAAATTAAATTCAAGATAAATAATATAATGAAACCAGTCTTTGGAAAGTTGGAGAATGATAATAGTTAATTGTGATACATATTAGTAATCAATCTATTTAAAGTTATTATCCAATGTAAAATAAAGATTTAATAAGAAAAACCCCTGTGATGGTTCACAGATTCGATGGTTATGAGTGGAATTCCACCATATTCACCAACATCACCCCCACTACCACCATGGTTCTCTTCCTCAGAAGTCGTAAAAGTAGAATCTCATATATCATTTTCATCTTCTTGAGTTCATTGAAACTTATCAGGATAAATTTCATGCTGTAAAGTTATTTTATCAATTTTCTTTCCTTTTATTAGTTTCTTTGCTAATCCATTCAACACATATTTCTCGCATGGTACTGGATTTGGAATGCACTAAGACAACAGAAATCAGATTCAGTTTCTGCTCTATAGTAGCTTCCTTCCCTCAGGGAGACTTGACATCACTAAAAGATGGTGATTATAAATAATTATTAAAATGTTTAGGAGTTGGAGTCTAGTGATGCGGAGTCAGGAGTAAATACTTTCATGAGAAAGACATCCATGTTGGATGCTACAGGTGAAATGAGAATTAAGAGGTAGAGAGGAAACAAGTCTTCAATGGTATGGGATGGCATATACTCTACTGTAATGACTGTGGGAAAAGGGCAATGGCTCACAGACTCACAAAGTCTACCATCAAAAGGGTGTGTGGTACACATTAGTCATATACACAGAGCATATGTACCTGTCCCCAAACTTTAAATATGGCAATTCATTTAGACTTCAATCCATTCCACCCAGCTTCTATAGATGAATATATCCTGGCTCAGAGAAGGCAAAGATTGTGTACAGGACACAATGAGTAGTCAGCAAGGAGAGAGATTGGCAGGATTGTGAGTCTTATTCTCCCTGCACTAAAACAGCTCTGAGCTTAGCCTAGATCAAACCACACATGGATCTGATGGTGGTATTTTATTTGTCTTTAGTTTAAGTGTAATGAAGAACACTGGCGAATTTTAACTTCTTGGCCAGAAGTTGCCAAGTTCCAATTCATGCTTAACAGCAACAAAACAAAACAAAACAAAACAAGCCCACGATTTTCCTCCCTATACTATGTAGTTACTAATGACCAAAAGAAAAAATTGTCTGAGTGATTGGGGATGTTGTGACAGTAGCCATGGTATCATGTAACTACATAGTGGTTTTGTTCATTTCCTGATTCATCTGTAAACAAAATACTGAGCATTTATGAGTGTTGTTGAAAAGAAACTTTCTGCACTTATTATTTAAAACCCATGTGACTGATAGTTAACTCTCTCATTTGGGGGGGGGGGCTGAGAGTAAGCAATATGTATGTATCAAATATAGATGTTTGCTACCAGCACACCACCCTCCACCCTACAAAAAAAAGCGACAGTAACTCTTCTTTCCTAGATTTTTAAACTTAGATCTATAATGATTACAAGAGATGGTGACTCTTTTGGGGACAAGTTTCACTCTGTAGCTTTGACTGGCTCAGAACTTGCTGTATCGATTATAGCAAATCCCTATCCAGCAGCACATGCGTCCCAAGTGTTGGGGTTAAATGCATGTACCACCGCGACTTCACTGACTTTTTTTTTCTTGCACCTTCTTTATAAAAGCTGAAGGTTTGTATGAGTGTATGTAAGTAAGGAACTAAGAATAAAACGAAGTGGCTCTGTTGATTTAAATGACAATCTGAAAATTGAAGTGCAAACAGTTCCTGTGCTTAGCTATCCCTATTGTATAGAGGAGGAGAGGAGCTGAAATATCAAGCACAGAGACAAACTTGAGTAAGTCTCTCCTCTGGAAATGATGGAGCCAGCATTTAATCCCAGGCACCTGCCACCAGGTGAATGATGCGCAAGGCAAAGGGTACTCAAAAGTCAATCATTCACCCAAAAGAGACGAAAACCACCAAAGTGATCCTTGTATTTCCCATCGATTACAACCCAGGTTTTCAATTTATTTATTATTTTAGGCATCTTGGCATTTGGTTTTCACTGATGTTTGTGTACCACATCCATGATCACAGATGGCAAAAGAGAGCACGGAACCCTCTGGATCTGCAGATGTGACGGACATGGGACATGAGGCTGTCTTGTGGTGCTTGGGATCGAACCTCCTTAGTCGTCAGTGCTCCTAACCACTGACCCATCTTTCCAGCTCCCTAAAGTCGTGAGACTAGTGTGTTTATAATTAGTCTTTTCTTTCTTTTCAGAGAGAAGCTTTGGGGCACTGAGAAATCCTAGGACATAGTAAGATGACAGGAGACTAACAGTGTTTCTAAAATATAAAAGAAATATGTAACAAACCTGCCAGTACCTAAATCAGACCTAGATGAGTGAGCCCTCATGTGTGCTCCTGGCTTTCAGAGTTGCTGCTATAAACAGCGGAGCTGCTCTCAGAGTTCATCCTCATAACAATTGTGAACCGCTTCAAACAAGAAATATCTAGAGAAAAATGACATCTGAACCAGTCACTTAAAAAAACAAAACAAAAAAAAATTTTTTTTCAGATCTTTGAAATTCAACCTTTGAAGTACATGCCTAAAAACCCATTTTCCATCATCTTCTTGTTCAGGAAATCATTTAAAAATTTCTAGATTTATTCCATGAATCTGAAACAAAATACTATTTCTTATGTTGAATTTATTTGAAGGATTAAAAAAAAACATTTGTCACCATTTGTAAGTAAAATATGGAGGGCTTTCATACCAAAAATATCTTTTCTGGTGTTCCTTAGAACAAGCCTCTGAATTAAGCAATTCAGACAAAATAAATTCCTTTTCACATTTATTAATTATTCATTCTGCTTAGACCTCTATTAGAGCCATAAACACTGACTTGAAATTTCTCAAACTTGCTATAAATTTAAAATACAAAGAATCCTTCTTTGTAAAATAGAACAGTATTGATTGCTTAGAATAGATCTTTGCATCAGAAAAAAAATAATCAAAAAAGATTTCCTGTTTTGAAATGGAAAAAAGTATCAGATTCCAAAGTATAATATGCATATATTTTTGATAGATCCTATTAATCAAAGCTAAGAGCTAAATGATAAATAAATCCCTAACTTTTAATCCAAGACTTTAAATAATACTTGAGTTATTGGGAAAGCTTTCACAACTTTGTACCAATATTCAAAACCTATGGGCAGAAACTGGAAGAAAATACAAATGGTATTGTTCTTCTGGAGGATGGAGACATAATTTTAGGGACAGTGGTCACTGGGCAGTTGCCCATGATAACACAGAAAGCACTATTTAGTCTCAGGAAGTTATTAAAAAAGCAAAAATACATGAAATTGGAAGAGGAGAGCTGAGGGAGAATTTGGGGAAAGTTGGGGAAGTATATATGTATATGTGTAAATGTATATATGTATATAAGTATATATGGGTATATGTGTATATATGTGTATATATGTATATATGATGTGTATAAGATGGATATATATACTATGTATATATGGTGTATTTATTACTCATATATGTATACTTATACACACACATATATATACACACATGCATATATATATATATATATATATATATATATATATATATATCATAGGTATTTAGGGTAGATATTTTGAAAAGCTGTTAGAATTTTGATCTTTGTACCTTAAACATATCCTGGTCCCATCTACAGCAGCTATGGATTTAGGCAATGAGATAGTTGCAGATTTGAACAGACAAAATTAATGGCTGCTGAGAGAAAGGAAGCTCCCGGTAGGTTACTCCATATCAAGAGGGCAGCCCTAAGCAAATACACACACAAGCAACATTACATGGCCCCAGCAGGATGTATTTATATAGGTATGCATATATGGAGCAATAATTCAAGAAAATGTCATGAATTTGAGCGGGAGTGGTACAGAAGAGTTAGAGGTGGAAAACAGGGTTGAAAATGATTAATACAGTGTTTGTGTATAAAATTCTCAAATGAAAAACAAACAAATGCATCTCTCTATATATGTATGTATGTATGTATGTATGTATGTATGTATGTATGTATTATGCAAATACAAAATGTGATGTGATATAAGTGAGGACTTAGCTCAAAGGTTAAAGTAATTTGTTCTTGTTTTTTAAATTATTTTATTTTTTTACAGTCCAGTCATTCCCCTCCTCTCAGTCCACCCTCTCACAGTCCCATTCCTCCTTCCCCTGTCTCCTAGAGTATGCTCATCTCCCACTGCCAGGCCTCCCCACGCCCTGGAGTCTCAAGTATCTCAAGGGTTAGGCTTGTCTCTTCCACTGAGTCCCCACCTGAGGTCATTTGTTCTAACAGTGGATGTGGGTTCTGTTACCCACATGATGTCTCACCACCTCCTGCTCCAGGAGATCTGACACCCCCTTCTGGCCTCCATGGGCACCAGGCATGCATGTGGTGCATAGACATACATGCAGGCAAAACACCCATGTGCATGCAAATAAATAAATAAAGTACTAACTCTCCCATAAAAGAACAAAGGGAAATGGAACTGTTAGAAGAGGAGGGGAGGAGGAGGAGGAGGGGAAGGAAGAAGAGGTGGGAAGGAGGAAGAAGGGGAAGGAAGGAAAGGAAGAAGATGAAGATTCAACCCAGAGTCAGGAAAGGAGAGTTTTACTTAACTGTTACTCTTACTAGCATTTTGCTTATTTTGTCTTCTGTATCTCAACTGCCTGCCTCACCGTATTCCTGGGTGAAAAGATGCTGGCATGTGATTGCCATGTATGCTGCTTGGCTCTGCTTTATCCTTAAACTTGGTTCTACAGACGCATCACTTGGCCTTTAAAGAGCTCTCAAACCCGTGCACACCCCTCTGTTGCTGTCACTGTTGTCTCTTTGCTGCCTCCATCATCTTCAACCTTCAGTATTTAAAAAAGCATCTCAAATGGCTTCCCCCTCCAACACTAATATCTTCTCTTCACTGCCATCATCACAACAGCAATCCAAGTGCTCACTCCACCAGGTAACCACGGTCTCGCATCTCCACCATTCTGGTGTAACAGCCTTTGCGAGTAAAAATGAAAGCCCATTAGTAGGACTCAGAAACTCTCATTAATTTGATTGAGTGGTGGTTGTTTTATTTTTAATCTCTGGTTCTTTTATTGTTCTATAGGTCTTTCTCAGACAGAGGAAGAAGAAATGAAGTAAAATCTCAAAATCATAAATCTGTTATATCCTAAATTCATTTGTGACCTGTAGTGTTTCAAATACAGCTTCTCTATGCACTCTTTTTAAACTCTGTTTCACGCACCACACACTAAGACACCTTGCTCATGTATATTTAAAGCATTAGTTTCTTATCAAATGCAGTCAGCCCCAAGTTACAATTTCCAGATAAGAGGAGATCAAGGAGAGAGCCTTGCAGAAATCATTGGATTAAAAATGTGAAGAACACAGCCTTACATTTTATTATTAATCAAATCCATGCACATGCCACTAATATTCTCTAGTCTCTTATTATAACTGGTATTAATTTTGCCTCTGGGAGGTTAGGAATTCCACAGAGTCCTGTTGACCACAGTTTCTAGGGAGAATCTAAAAACATGTATATCCGATGCAGCTCATGATATGAGGAGAGACCTGCAGCCTTCAAATACTTTATGAAATTAAATGTTATCTTAAGAAATCCTAATTAAAGTAATCTTCTTCCCTATCTTTGCTTTCATTCTGTGACTTCATTCCAGGCTGGCTCACATATGACTTGGAGCACATTGGCTTAATATTAACTGGAATTCCACTAAAGCCTCCCAAACAACCTTTTATTTACCTTTTAAACGCTATAAAGACAAAGTCTGCTCTCTCGTGTGACATCATACTGGTCCAGGGTGCTTATTTTGCTCCTTCATGGCACTAATTCCTCTCAGTTGACAGAGATCACCAACCAGATGTCAAAGCAGGTTATCTCTATGCATCATGACTCTGGGATGTTGGAACCAAGAAATACTTCGATGTTTCTGGAAGATTTTTTTTTAATGTATTAATTATGTATTTATCTGGTGGCTCCTCACAAAGGAGTGACCTTAAATGGAAGGCCACCAATTTTCAGAAAAGACTAAAAATCCACTCCTCAGGGACATGTTGATAGGTAAACACACATTAATCATAGCACCAAGAGAGTTTCACGGTGGCACATGCAGATCACCTCAAGAATACTATTCTTTCCTTTATATACCCCAATACAGGGGAACGCCAGGACCAAGAAGTGGGAGTGGGTGGGCAGGGGAACATGACGGCGGGGGGGGAACTTTCAGGATAACATTTGAAATGTAAATTAAGAAAATATCTAATAAAAAATAATTGATAAAAAAAGAATACTATTCTTTCACATATGAAAGTTGTCACTGCGTTTCACAAAATGATACTTATTTTCTCCTGAATATTAAACATAACCTAAAATCCAAGTTTTAACACACTGGATACAAAATGACCAATTTAGAATGTTTAGCCTTGTTTTGCTCCTCCCCCGTACACACATACACACACATAACATTCTTTTTTTTTTCTTTTCTACGTGTGAAAGCAAGAGTATTTCAAAGGTACTCCTGGTTTTCCTGCCTCCATTCCTAAAGTACTGGGATTACAAACATGGGTCATCACAGGTTTATGCAGTGCTGGCGATCAAACCCAGGACCCCAAATATATTAGACTAAACCCTGTCCACTAATCCCCATGCCTAAGCTCTACAACTTCTAAATATCCCACGCACTTTGGCTGTCCCCCTCTCTAAGAAATACTGCTTAGATTTGCCAGTCAGTTCCCAGAAGCACACAGATGGCATTGTCACAGTTTTGCTTCAGTATTCATGATTACCTCTCACTTTACTTGAAGATAACATGTGCCTTCTACAGTGCACCTACTAGCCAGTTGCAGCTGCTCAGTTGTTAAATTTTAAAGTCATTTCTTTCAGCAGCTCCATATTTAACCTGCAGGCCCATGGGGCTCTTAAGTGGAGAATAACTTCCTGGAGTTGCAAGAGGCTTTCTTGATTTTTCATCTAAGCTTGATTTTATTTGCAATGCCAGGTGGATGTAACACTTATGTGTGATTCTGTGTACAGGAGTGCAGTTACCTCCACACTGAAGAAGAGGGCATCAGAACCCACGTGTCTGGCATTACAGGCATGTGAGAAGCCTGACATGTGTGCTGGGAGCCACACTCAGTTCCCCTGCCAGAACAGTACATGATCTTAACTACTGAACCATCTCTCCATCTGCAGGAGTGTTTTTTCTTGTGTCTTATTAATAACCTCTCAAAGCACATGGTTTATGTGCAGTTGAAAATATGTGAAGCTAAAACTGGAAAAAAATCCTTTCTTTTCACTCTATTCTTTATTTCAAGTTCTCATTTAAATATCTAATAAAGAATAATTGTTTTTCAGGATACCATGTTAATTTACATCTGTCTTTCAAGAGGCACATGCCTGCTTTACTCTGAAGAGAAAGTGGAGGGGATGAATCTGGGAGAGAAGAGAGGTACGAAGGGAAGTGATGCCCTGATCAGAATGTGTTGTATAAAAGAAGAATGTATTTTCAGCAGTAAAATATAGCAAATTTGAAATAAAATTGTACTCAATGTAAATAATCATCATGCACCTTTATCAAATATGCAATCATGTGAAAGACTTGCCCTTCAGTGAATATGTGAAGGTATTCCTGCTTGTTGACCCTCACCAAGAGTTGCCAGCCCCTTGCAACACTGAGCCAGATATGAAGACACCTGAGAGATAATCAAGGTTGCTTCAATCTACCCACCTCTGTTCCTTGATTGTAAGTGCATCTACCTGGTGGCTGTTGCTGTTGTTGTTGCTGCTGCTGTTGCTGCTGTTGCTGTTGTTGCTGCTGTTGCTGCTGCTGCTATTACTGTTGCTGCTGCTGTTGTTGTTGCTGTTGCTGCTGTTGCTGCTGTTGCTGTTGTTGCTGCTGCTGCTGTTGCTGTTGCTGTTGCTGCTGCTGTTGCTGTTGTTGTTGCTGCTGTTGCTGCTGTTGCTGTTGCTGCTGCTGCTGTTGTTGTTGCTGTTGCTGCTGCTGCTCTTACTGTTGCTGTTGCTGCTGCTGCTGTTGCTATTGTTGTTGCTGTTGCTGCCTCTGCTGCTGCTGTTGCTATTGCTGCTGTTGCTGTTGCTGCTGGTGCTGGTGCTGCTGGTGCTGCTGTTGCTGTTGTTGTTGCTGCTGCTGTTGCTGCTGTTGCTGTTGTTGCTGCTGCTGTTGCTGCTGCTGCTGCTATTACTGTTGCTGCTGCTGTTGTTGCTGTTGCTGCTGTTGCTGCTGTTGTTGTTGCTGTTGTTGCTGCTGCTGCTATCACTGTTGCTGTTCCTGTTGTTGCTCTTCCTGTTACTCTTGCTCTTGTTGCTGCTGCTGCTCTTGCTATTGCTATTGCCATCCTTCACTGACATGGGAACTCAGATTCTTAGGCATTCCAATGGACACTGAAGACCTTTGTCTGTCCAGAAATACTGCCATGACTTGGGCTCTAGATTGGATGCTGAGCCATTTGGCATGAGCAGTGACTAAGCAGAGGATGTTAACCTCTTCAGCATTCAGACAGTTATGGTTGGGCTACCCAACCTATATCATGTGACACCGTCTAATAATTACTTTTGAAACCTATGTTCTTTCTATTGATTCTGCTTCTCTAGCAAGCCCAGATTAATACTTCATTGCATCTACATCCTAATTTTATTCTATTCCTCTCATTTTCGTCACTTACTACAATGCTAATTAAACATTAATTGTACAACTACTTATTCATGTCTGGCTTTCTTGCCAAATTATAAATTCCATAATCTTTCAACACATGGCCTACTAATCCTTGAATGTCTAGAAGCCACAGTACAATACATATTTTAAGGGTCTTAATTTATTCTTAACCATAGGCACTTATGTCAGAATTCAACTAAGCCAGCTGATAATTTGCTATTTGTCTGACCCTAAGCTATTCAGCAAATGATTTTTTCATAAATGAATGAAGACCATTTTAGCATCAGTTATGATTTCAGAGCAAGATTTACTACTGCCTGGGCTGTGCAGTCAAGTGGGTGATAAATGAGATCTGAAGAAGAGTTCATGCAGGTTTCTTCCTCATGCTGTTTGAGATAATGGTTCCACCATGGGCCTTGGCTCATTTGTGGCACAAGCAAGTGATGCCTCTGTTTATACTCACCATTTTGTGGTAACCTATTTTTCATCATCATTCATCTTCATCTCTAGGAAATTATTTTTTTCTTACAACTCTAGCCGTAAATGAGTATTTTGAGCTCAGAATAAGACTTTTCTCTAATACTGATGTTTCTGAAATCAGACAGATTAGGAGACACTGTGCCCACAGTCTTTTGTATGGTCTTGTATGAGTTCTGTGTACTTCACATTCCTTATCTTTCGATTCATAGACTGGCATTACTCTCAGTCTCACTGGATAGTTATGGGTTGGGCACAAATGAATCCGCTAACTTAATAACAGTGGTTAACATTTATTATCACTGAAATTTAACACATTAATTGAGTAGGCAAGTCTAAGACATACTATGACTTTCATGTGTACATGGAAATAAAAATCCAACTCTAGAGAATGTGTGCATATCCACTGTTGATCTGTATTGTTGCTTCTGTCTCCATGGTGCTAGGCATATGTCTATAAGGTAAGATATCAGTCCTTGGTCTAATGTGAAAGATTATTCACTCTGGGAACTCAGCCCCTACATTATTCATGCCGTTCCACATGCAGCTAGATTTATGTGTCAGGAAAAACACACAAATGGAATCCGATTTACTTGCAGGAGTTCCTGGACCACTTGATTTATGTTTGAGTAAATAAAGACATATGTCTTAATAGGCATTGGCTTCCTTCTCTTTAGAAACTGAAGGCGCTTTGGTTTCTTTCCTTGGCAGGCCTCCGGTTCTGAAATTTGCAAGAGATACAGTCTCACCGTAGATGCTTTCCCTTTACAGCTGTGTTTTGTATTTGGTATTTGCAACACTGGGATGATGTAAAATCTACAGTCCTGGATTACCTCCAAATGATTACACCTTCTCACTTTAGATACACATTATATAAACACAATATGGAAAATAGACACAAAATTGGAGCTAACTTTCCATCAAGCAACCGAGTATTTTGACTACAAAATACCTATACAAATCTCTCTGGCCAGTGGATTTTTGATGGGGATGCTCACATTCATCTATAGGATGGAACACAGGGCCCCCAATGGAGGAGATAGAGAAATTACCCAAGGATTTGAAGGGATCTACAACCCTTTAGGTGGAACAACAATATGAACTAAACAGTACCCCCAGAGCTCGTGTCTCTAGATGCGTATGTAGGTGAAGATGGCCTAGTCGGCCATCACTGGGAAGAGAGGCCCCTTGGTCTTACAAACTTTATATGCCCCAGTACAGGGGAATGCCAGAGCCAGGAAGTAGGAGTGGGCAGGTGGGGGATCGGGGGGGGGGGGTATAGGGAACCTTCGGGATAGCATTTGAAATGTAAATAAAGAAAATATCTACAAAAAAAAAAACTCTTAAACTGGCTTGAGTATCACCATTTATCATGGGAACTCATCAGCTTTATATGAATATTTTAAACATAAGTATGAATAATGCAAAATTTCTCTCTCATCCAGTCTCCCTCTCCTTAACCATCTCTCTTTTTCTTTTTTCTTCTTTTTTGGAAGGTGGGAATTGATGTCTCATATAGCTCAAACCAGTCTAAATCTTCACTATGCATCCAAGGACGACTTTAACCTTCCGGTCCTCCAATCACTGCCTCCCAAAAGCTGGGAGGATAGATATATACCACGTCTGGTTTTGTGGAGTGCAACAAATGGACTATCTAGTACAAAGTAATATTTATTTGATTATTTATGCTACTGAGTCCTTTGTATTGTTTTGTCCAATAATATTCACATACCATCAACATTAATCATGTATGCATAGCCACAGAAATATTGAATTTAACAGCTTAAACCACATTTTGAACATTAAGAAAAATTTGAATTATGAGTATTGAGAAACTACACATAAGCTAGAAAGTAATGGTTTGCTTAAGTGATACACTGTAACAAAAGAAGAAACAAAGAATTTTGGATTTCTGGTTTAATGGGGGACGAAGGGTATCAATTATTTCTAGCATTAAATAGCACATAAAATTCTCTCTACCTACTCCAATTGTCATTGAAAACTTTAGAATATTTAAGACTAGGTAGTGTAATAAAAACATTCAAAGATGTTTCTATGTAAAAACAGTCTGAACCTTATATTAAGTAAAGTGATTTTAATGATAAAATATTGTGTGTTGTAGATATGTCAGAGTGCTTACGTAATTCTCTGAATTGAATGTAAATAATGAAATGCAAATACATGTTCACAAAATTTAACACTAAAATAACTGTTATTTGAGACACGGTGACTCCTAGGAGAAAAATATTATTGCACTGAATTACATTCGGGAAATTTACATATATACTTTCTCTTTTTTGCTTGTCTTTGTCTCTGTGTCTCTGTCTTTGTCTGTTGCTCTCTCTCTCTCTCACTCTGTATGTGTATGTGTATGTGTGTGTGTGTGTGTGTGTGTGTGTGTGTGTGTGTGTGCATGTGTGTATTTGGGGAATGAGTGTTCACATGTTTGTGAGAGGGAATTCAGGCCACAAGTCAAACTCAGTCACTACCCATCTTGTCAATTTTCCTGTGTTTCTATTTTTGAGCAAGTGTCTTTCACTCAACCAAGAACTTGATACTTCAACTAAGATGGCCAGCCAGTGAATTCCAGGGTTCCATTCATCTAAACATTTTCCCCGGCATTGATACTACACTGGCATATTGCTGCTCTTGGGGCTGCTTCCTTGGTGGTTGGTTGTTTCTGTGGCTCTGGCCATCAAACCCAGGTCCCCACATCCACTTTAAGGACCTTGCTGGCTGTGTGTTCTTTCAGCACTGCATGTAGATATCCTTAAAGTGCATTGAAAAATATCTCTCAAATATCAATTATGTGGAATGAACAGATTGTTCAATATTTAAGAGTTGTGTGCCACTCTTGGGGAGAATCTGAGTTTGGTTCCCAGAACCTGCAATGGAGAACTTAGAACTACCTACAAATCCTGCTCCAGGGGATCTGATACCGTCTTCAGGTTTCTTTACAACCACTATATTCATGTGTGCCCACATACACATACACATACTCACACATGCACGCCTAATAGAAAATATAAATAAAAGTTTAAATAATACCAAATTGTGTTTTTGTTCTTGTTGTTGCTTGTTGTTAAGTTATAGTCTTGCATGCCTGGTTTCAAAATCACATGCTGAAACTATATGAGTATCTGGTATTGTATCGCAATGCCCGAATGTTTTTAGTATCTCAGTCATTTCACATATTGCGTGTATATCACATTTTATTAAACAATTTCAGCTATACGTAGGTATGAAGAAAAGGGAGCATCTAAGTTCATGCAGCTTGTTTGTAAAATCTGTAACATAAAAAAACTGTATCTAATCATAGCTAGATTATATAATGATTTCTTATAACTTATCAATAAGGACCAAGAAATAAGCAGAATTTAAAATTTCCAGATTTCATATTTAAAAGTAAGGTGAATTCTTACAGCTTAAGTTGGTAAATAGTATGTTTTGGACCCAGATCTTAGTTCCATTTGTAGAATATAATACCTTGCATTAATCAGGTTTCATAATAAATATCTTGGAAACCAAATACCCACATCTGAGAATGGCTGATTCTCATGATGCAGTGTTTCTTCCTAGGCCTTATATTCCAGCTCATAAAATGTTTTATATCATTTCTGAATCACATTTAAGGTCAAGTTAAAAATACACTCTGCCCCAGTTGTGGGACCAGAACACCAATCCAGCCACAAAGTCTATTACCCACAACCTGGCCTACGTGCAAGATGCCTGGGGCAGTGGTGGCTCAGAACTTCTGGGTGTGGTCAACCAGTGACTGGCCTAACCTTAGGCCCACACCACAGGAAGGAGCCCTTGCCAAACACTACTGACAAAAACACAAACAAAACAATAAAAATACAGAAAAACAAAGAAAAAGTCAAAGAAACGATTCCTAATAATATTCTGCCATGCTCATGAAGAGATTGGTGCCTAGCCCAGTTCCTCTAGCACCTGATGAAAGCAGATACAAAGACCCACAGTTGAAAATTAAGTGGAACTCTGGGAAGTCCCCAGAAGAGATGGAGGAAGGATCATAGAAACCAGAGGTGTCAAGGATATCACAAGAGCACTATCCATAAAGTGAGCTAAGCAGGGCTCCTAGGGGCTCACAGAGACTGAAGGAGCAACCAGAGAGCTGGGATGGGTCTCTACCAGGCCTTCTGCATATATGCTGTGGATGTTTAGCTTGGGTTTTTTTGTTGGTCTCCTAACAGTTAGAGTAGGGGTATCTTACTCTTTGACCTACTCATGGGACCCTTTCCCCTTACTGGGTTACCTTGTCTGACTATAGACTCCTCATAAGAGTGATGTGGTAAGGGGAGACATTTGAAGTTATTAACAATATCAAGCAGATATAATAGGAAGATAAAGACAATAATAGATCTGCCAAAGAGGGTCTGATATGTTCTATATCCTTTTAAAAGCATCCTAAATGCTCTGGGAACAGTTTACCAAAATATTAAAAGGATAAGGAAGATTAAATATTTGAATTCCACTTTTTTCTTTCATTCAAGCCATAGTCCCTGCCCCTACTCCTACCCCCATCCCCACTCCTCCCAGCTCTCTGACCCCCACCTCCCCTGTCCTTTGATCCACTCTTCTTCTATTTCTCTTCGTAAAAGAGCAGGCTTTCAAGAGACAACCAAACAGGACAGAACGGGATACAACACGAGACAAAAGCTACGGCCAGACAAGGCAACCCAATATGAAGAAGAGTCCCAAGAGCAGGCAAAAAAGTCAAAGAATATCTGCTTTCACTGTGAGGAGTCTCACAGAAACACAAAGCTAACAGCCATAATACATGCAGAGAGCCTGGAGCAGACTCCTGCATTCCTCCTGCTTGCTATTTCAGTCTTTGAGTCAGGTGAGCCCTGCTCAGTTGACTCCACGGGCCACATGCTTCTGGTTCTCCATTCCCACTGACTCTCCCCTCCAAGAGGAGGGACTCAGTGAGACTTCCTATTTACTCTCTCTCTGCATGACATCTGGCTGTGAGTCTCTGTACCCAGCCACATCTGCTGCTGGAGGAAACCTCTCTGATAAGACACTGATCTATGAGTACAGCAGAATATCCACTTCTTTCTAGAACATTCTCCTTGAACACATCCATATACAGACCCTGAGGATTTTTTTTTTTTTTTTTTTTTTTTTTTGCTAAACTCTCTGATTTGTGAAGCGAGCTGTATAACTTTGTAGAATTTGCATACCTTTGGTTTATATGACAAGTGAGCTTTCTATGAAAATGTGAAAGATTCGCTTTCTTTTAATTTATTTTTAAAAACTCAGTAGGTTCATTCTGTATGCCCTGCTATGGAACATATCACAACAAGACAGCAGGAGTATACATGTCACCATTTCTTTTAGGTGCTTAGATATGGGAGAAGGCTGTTGACATACAACCCTTTCATTTCCCCTTAAAGCCAAGCAGTGGACTTCCTTCAAGGAATTTGATTCATTGCTCCTTCTCCATTTGCACTTTGTGAGAGGGGAAGACGGCATGGCCGGCCTAATGCTCCACCTTTGTAGTAGCTCTCACATCTTTTTCAGTTGTGTGGAATAAGACTCACTTCATGTAGAAATGAGAACACATCCATTCATGTTCTTAGGTAACTTCTCATTGCAGCAATGATCCTTTCCTTTATATATGGTAATAGCTGCAGTCTTTCATCTTTCACCAGCTTCATGAGCATTACATGATTTAATTCTTGCCTCAGATTTCTTCCTAATACCCACCACCTTGGAAATCTCTGCCTTTCTTGGCACGCTTACATAAGACCACAGTGCCTATTATAATTTACGAACATAAGTAAATGAAGCTCACATATGCCCTGTTTTGTCTTATTGAAGTACTCTGAAACAATTGGTACTGAAATATTTGGTACGAAATATTTGTTCAAATGGAAGCTGCATTTTTACATCTTCTCTGGTGGTTTGAGAATTGCCCCATATGCATTTCTCATCTACTAAAAACAGATACTATTATGACCTTGAGTGCTTATGTCAAGAACCTTGGAATTGAGTTTACTATACGGTGGAAGATGGGGATTTAATTTTATTCTTTTAAAGGTACCTGTCCAGTTTGACCAGCATTATCTATTGAAGATGCTATCCTTTCTCCAATATGTATTTCTGCTGCATCAACTGCCTTTATATATTTAGATTCTAAATTCTATTTTGTAAATCAATCCGTCTATTTTAATACCAGTACAATGCTGGATTTATTTCCTTTGCTCTGCAATATAACTCGAAATATGACATGATGACTCTTCCATCCAGTGTCTCATTGTTCGGGATATTTTTGGCTATACCCTGGGTTGTCTGTGTTTACATCTGAAACTTAAGATTAATTGTCCATTTCCATGAAGAATTACCCTTGAAAGTTTTGATAGGATTGCATTGAATCTGTAAATTACTTCTGGTAGGATGATTATTTTCACAACATTCATTCTGCCAGACTATGAGCATGTGGGCTCTCTCCAGCTTCTGATATTTTCTCCAGCTTCTGATATTTTCTCCAGTGTCCTTTTTCAATGTCTTAAAGTTGTCATTGTAAAATCTTCGACTTCCTTGATTATATTTATTCAGGATTATATATATATTCGTTGAAGAAGGACACATCAAGGTAGATATGGCAAGCTAAAACTAGAACTCTCTACATGCCTGACCAGAGTGTCCCCTTTCCTCTATGTCTCCACAGGCTGGCCTGAATTTCATGTTTTGTGCTGTGTGCAGAGTCATTGCCAGTACTTGTTAGTGAGTACCCTGTCCAGCAGTAGTCTGTAGTGGTCTCATCCCCACTGCAGATTTGTCTGAACGACTATGTAAGCTCCCATAGTAGGGGCTCAATTTCCATCAAGAAGTTTGCTTCATATAATATGGATGACATCATAGTTCTATGGATGATCAAAAGGGGACTTCCTTCATATTCAAAAGGATGGTATAGAATGCCCAACATTTTTATTATAGCTAACATCTAAATAATAACTCAGTTTGTATTATTTTAGTAACAACAAAAGTATTTATTTTAAACATTAAAGTAATATAATAACTGTAAATCTAAAGACTGCTAGAATAGAGAAAGTGCTGTGATAACTTGATCTAATCAAGGCAACTATTCCAATATTAATTCTGATGTGCAACTGAAGGAAATGAAAGCATAATTTATGAAGGTGAAACAATAACCAGGGTAATAGATTAGAAGAGTAAACTTCTCTGAAATGTTTTCTTTCTACTTATTAACTCAAGTTAATATACACCAATTATGTTCATTTGCATACACAGAGAACAATGTCTTGCATTCTCTAGTAATTCATAAGTGAGCTGGTTCTAATAAAACTTCTTTTGTTTTCATAAAGAATACTAACTTCCCTTGTTATTTTTGGTTGCTTTGACTTTCCGTACTGTAGTTATAGGGTCCTGCTAAAGTGACACTGTTGGTCATTTCTCTCAACTTCACCCTCTGCTCTTCTGTCTTCTGAATTCCATTATAACCAATATTCACATTTGTGGCTTTATGAGACAGCCAAAGTGTACAGCAAAGGAAAATATCATAAATTCACAGTGAAATTCTACTCTGCTCTCTTATACACACACACATATATATTCCCCAGTCTGCAAAGGCTATATTAATGGACACTTCTAATTTTGTTCTTCAGAATAAACCACTGTCTGGTTGTTGAATTCCTGAACTACTAATACACGTTCAAGCCTGACACTGTTCATTTAGCATTTTGAAGGACATCTTTTAATTCTGTAAGTCAACTAATATTGTGCAAAGCAGTTGCCCATTTGTTTTGCTGTCTCTGCAGGGTACAACAAAAATTTCTTGAGCCAGAATGAAACAAAATATACATATTATTCATTTCCAGAGTCTCTGTTGAATTGTTACCTTTATTTATTGGGCCAATTAATTATTGAAATGGCAAAAGTCATCATCTTCCATATAGGCGTATATATTTAATTTACACTTTTCTTTTATGTATATGGGTGTTTTCCCTGCATGTTTGTATATATACCATATGTATGACTGGTGCCTACAGAGGCCAGAAAAGGGGATCACATATCCTGGAGCAGAAGGTTGTAAGTCATAATATGGTTGCTGGAATTGAACTTGGTTCCTTTGGAAGAGTAGACAGAGTTCTTAAGTAATCAACAGTCTTTCCAGTTTTGTTTCAGTATATATATTTTAAACGCCTATAATCAATCACCTTATAAAAAGAAAAGGTTTAATTTGAATCCCATTGGTTGGCTCATTGCTAAGAACACATGGCTTCAAGCCATGGTAGGCCATAGTGGAGCAACTCCATTCAAGTCACAGTTCAGAGAGAACAAGAAGAAGGGAGATGGGGAATTAGCCCTACTATATGACTCAGGGGTATAGTTCCCCAGTACTCAAGGGTTTCTCATTAGGTTTATATATTTTGGGTATTGTACTACTTCTTTCAAATAATGTCATGGCTGAAACCATCCCATTTTAACACACAGGCCTACTTTATGTGCTCAAGGTACCAGGGGAGGTTAGCTTTACAGATTAAGAAATATTTAGCTAAAATCTTAAATGAATATTAGATATTATAAAATGATCTCAGGGAAGAAGTTAGGCATATCATGAATGCTAAGCACTGCACATGAAATGACCTATGACCGGTCAATCATCTTCTGACTGAACAAAGTCAAGGGAGATTTGCCTTTAAGTTGAGTCCAAGAAACAATTATTTTTCTAGATTAAAAATTGTTCTTTATACCACATTTGGATGCATAGACTCAAATGGTATAGATAATTGTAGCTTTTCATGGAGATATTAACAAAAACTATCACCAAATTATTGTACTTTTTAAAAAGGGGGTTGAATGCATGCAGTAGCTGGCATTTAGTGTTAATTTTAACTAAATACAACAAAAAAGAGGCAATTGTGTCCTATATTCACAAATGTCTACTTTTTAATTTTATTGTTTATTTATTTACACGCCATATAATGATCTCCTATATTCAGAAATGTCTATTTTTAATTTTATTATTTATTTACATTCCAAAGGTTGACCCTGTTCCTGCCCCTCCCCATGAGTTCTTCCTCCCTTTCCTCCTCCCCTTTGCTTCTGAGAGGGTGCTTTCCCAACCAGCCACCCACTCCCACCTGACTGAGTTAGCAGTCCCCTCCCTGAGGCATCTTGTTTCTACAGGACTCACCTGGTGTATTTCTTGAGTTAAGCAAATATGTACAGACTTTCTGACTGTGAGGACAATGCTCGTACACTTAACATCCATTATGTATCCCTACGTACACCTATATTTAATATGCTATATTGTAAATGCAGCACCAGTGCACTTGGGACATAGCAAATGCAGGGCTTAGGAACATTAAATAAACCAATAAGCAGATGAGTTCATGTTCTGATGCTAGTCATGATCTCTACCGGCCCTCTCGGGACATCGGGAGTAAATAATGTAACATCCCTGAGCCTCAACGCTCCTACCTACTAGTAGGAATTCTAAAGTCCTATGCCATGCAAAAAGAATGCAAGCTCATGCAAATGAATGATGAGGAGCATCTCGTTGTGGGATACCCAAATCTGGTCATTTCTTCTAAATCGCAGCATCTTAAAATCTGCCCACGTGGATGGGAGAAAATACAACAACAACAACAACAAAACCCTAAATATATAATACTTGACATGCATATTCAAAACTGGCATTGCTAAAAACCACCAGGCACCTTCTTGTATACTGACCTTGTCCTTTCTACTTTTTTTGGTAACTGGGTTCATCTTCATTCCAAGTCTCCTAATTGAATCATATTATACTAAGTAGAGAAATCATCAAGAAAAAAGTTAAACGCAATAATCAAAAATATAACATATAGATGAGCAAGCAGAGAAACTAGAGATTTTTTTTTTAATTACAGACTTCTGTGCGGCCGACTTAGCTGCCTTGCTTAGATGGAAAAAGGAGCTTAATGGAAAACTCACTTCTATACATTAAAAATCAAATTTGTGAAGATTTTATTAAGGGAAACCAAAACAACTTTCCATTTCTGGTTTTTAACATACAGCCAAATGTCCCATCCTGACAAGTTAGGGGCAGGCAAGTGAAGGAGCCAACAGAGTTTTGAGGAAGAATATCCGTGATACAAAGACAGACTTCAATTGGCTACTCAGGCTTAACTGCCGTGGGTCTCCAGTATGATCTCATGGGATACAGCTCATTAAGCGACTGTATGGAAACATAACAAAATTCATTTCATTTGAGCATTATCCATTTCACATTTCCACCCTCCTAAGTTAACCACAGTTCTTACTGTTCCATTAGAATAGGGGCATGCTCAAATTCAGAAATTATATAAATGAGCTCTCCAAATAAAACCTACATCCTATTTGGTTTCTTGTTCTGGGAGGAATTTTATACAACTCTGTGTTTTATCAAAACCGACTCTAAATACCTTTCAATGTGCATCCAATTACCCTGTGGATCCCTGAAAGGACAGTATGGTCTATATTGATGGGCACTGAGAGCAGCTTGTAATGCTTCATGCATTTGTCTTTTATATTTCAGTTCTGGAAATTTTGCATGGCTCCATGATCTAAGACAGAAAGAATATTCAGAAAGAGCTCACTATTGCAACCCACATCAACTACATACAGATGCTATCAAAAAATTCATGACTAAAAAATATACTCAGGTCATATTCATGATACCAAGATTATTTTAAAGTTTTATGCACTCTCAAGATGTTGATACTGTGAAATAATAATCAGATTTGGAAATAATAAATGTGTTGAAAGATCTAATTTTCAATCTCAAAATTTAGTAACACAGAGAGCCTTGAGAAATCAAATGTCCTTATACAGGCACCAGTGACAGAGAAACCTCAAGAAAGGATATTTGATAACCAACATAGAGCCTGGGTTTGCACTAACAGCCAAGCCACAAAAGGTGGAGAGAGAGAGAAAAAAAAATGCAATTGGATTTACATGGACCCTAAAGAATTGGGGAAAACTTTCTTGAAAGATGTAGCCATGATAAATGGTGGTCCAAAAGATAATCACAAACATATAAACAGACCATGATAAGTTATCTTTTCTATGTATGACTATATGTCCCTTTCCATGTGTGTGAGTGCATGTGTAATTATGTGTATCTAATTGTGGAGGTCAGATGTCAAATTCTCCATCTTCATTTTTAGGACAGGTCCCTTACTGAGCCTTGACCTTGTGGATTCTTCAGACTAGCTAGCCAAGAAGTCCCAGGATGCTCTTCTCTCCATCTTTACAGGATTAGAATTACAGACACAAGCCACCAAGCCCTGATGTTACATGTTCAAACCAAACTGTTCTCTACTTGCTCTGTAAACACTCAACCAAGTTACCTCCCCAGTCCCATCAGCTATTTTCAAAAGTAGTTTTCCAGGAAGAAAATTTTATTATTAATTTGTCAAATGCAAGGCCACAAAAGTATGGCACTTTTGAAGTATCCTAATGTCTTAGGACATGTCATTTTGTCATGTCACACACACACACACACACACACACACACACACACACACAATCTATCTATCTATCTATCTATCATCTATCTATCTATCTATCTATCTATCTATCTATCTATCTATCTATCGAAACTATACTATTTCAATTTTTATTATTAACTAATGCTGGAAGTTTTCAAAAATTGTAAGTTTTAATTAATTTACGATGAGTAAAGAAAAAATTTCTAATCTGTAGCTGTTGTCTAACTACCTAAAGGGAAGGCTTGATGTCCCAGCATAGGGAAATGCTACGGTGGCGAGTCAGGAGTGAGTGAGTGGGTGGGGAGGGCACTCTTATAAAAGCAGGGGCGAGGGTTGGCAGAGGGGAAACCAGGAAGGGAGATACATTTGAAATGTAAATAACTAAAATAACAAATAAATAAATAAATAAATAAATATTAAGTTTAAAAAAAAAAAAAAAAAAGACTTCTACTTAGCTATATGCCCTTAAGGTAAAAGTTGGCCAATCTTAAAAAATTACACCGGATACGAATAAATAATCGATGCTGGATTCAAATTGGACTAACCAAAAGAGGACAGAGGAATTCTTTGAAGGAGATTATTATTACTGTGTCATGGCATTGAAAATCTCAGTCTATCTAAGGTGACAATCTAGCTTGTGCAAGCTTCTTTTCCATGTGTCTCTGAGACCATGTAAAGGTTGCTTAAAACATTACTACAGAAGCTCCTTTTGAAATATAGAGTCCATATGATTTTAATCTGCATTGTACAATTTAAAATCTAGTTTGGTTTTTTTTTTTGTGTTTCCTCCTAATAGAACCTTAGATCTCCCCCTCTGCCCTTTGACATTGTTTTGAATCTATTTAAATCTGACTAGAGCCAGAGTTTGGGATCTATTTCTTCGGGGTTTTATAACTTGTGCTCAATTTGCTGATGTTGAAATGTCTCATATTCTACTGGGCACAAATATTCCAAACATTACTCACCAAAATTAAAGGAAAGTGGACCCTATTGGTATGGACTTATCCATTCAATCCAGTGCAGTCTAACTTGACTGATTCCATGCGGGAGTCTTAAGTTTAAACAAACTTTCCGTGGCAATCTATTTTCTGAAGACTTTTGCTTTGTTTGAATTCTTTTATAGAAGAACATTTTCCTCTGTGTGTTTATTCACACAGACAAATACAGGAAAAAGCCCACTTGCTCTCCGTGACCCTTGCGCTTAACAACTATTACTTTTCTTAGCTCAAAGGTAATTCTTTATTCGAGAGGGCCTTATTTAGAACATGTGATAGGCATTCCGCATTTTCCAGTAGCCTCTGAACATTATATAGTATTTATTTACGTTGTGCAAAATTAGAGGAAATGAAGGGGTATGTATTTGAATTCGAAACTAATTCTTTCAGGAGAGGTTTCAGGCAATGTCACTTTAAGAAGTCATGAAAAAGAACTCAAATTACAGACATTTTAAACAATATAGATTTCTGTTGCCTAACAATGAAATATATTATTCTGGTTTCTAAATAAGACCCAGGCTGTGGATTAGGGGCTATTTCTAAGAGCACATTTTGATCAATGTCTGATAAAACTAAGTCATGGGCAGCTATTTCTGTCAATTCAGCCCAAAGGAAAACCGCTTTCGTGGGGGAAAAAATAGTGTTCAAAGGAATTGAATGCATCTAATCTGATATCTCCCTTGATGTGATTCTGTGTATTTATACATTGATAATTCACAAAATATAATCACAGACAGAATAGGTGGAATCTTCTATACTGTAAATGAGTCTTACACTGAGACAGTGGTGACTGACATGCATAAGATCTCTCATTCTCTTTGATGCTTAAAACATGACCATCTTATTTATTGAGCTCAAATATAAGCCTCATTGGAATAAACGCTGTTGAAACATACAAGTTTGAAGTCAGGAGGAAATGTCTATAAACAGCCAGCTCAGTGTTTTAAGTGAAACACTGAAAAATAATGATTTCCAGTTCAAAACCGAAATACTTCAGAGTGATCGTGCATCATGCCCACGACTGTGAAGTCAGGTGTTAAAAGATATCCCACTGTAATGCCCACAAAAATTCCCATTACTAATACAATGGCAATAAATGCATACCAAATCGGTTTAAAATACCCCCACTCTCTGAAATAGTTAAGAAGAAAATCAGTAACCCTGCACGTTTATGTGGAAAACAGGCTTGGGCTACCTGTAGTTTAAAGTCTCCACTGAGCAGAATCTGTCTTCCGATAGCTTAATATAGACAAAGCTCTTGACATGGAAAATCTTCTTAAAGAACATTCTATATGTAATTTTCACAGATAAATTGACATGGAAAATCTTCTTAAAGAACATTCTATATGTAATTTTCACAGATATTTCCTCAATACTTGTACTGAATTTTCTGAGCTCAGGAACTGCTTCTAAGGTACATAGCTTGAAACACAGCCAGTCACTTGGATGTATCCCCAAACAAAATCCACAATAGTGGTATTTTCAACATAGCTGAGTAATAATTTCTAACAATGCATTTCATTAAAATAACGAATAAGACCACATATTATATTCAAATATGATTTTAAATACTTTAGTGAATCCTCTCCTCTGTAAAAATGCCACAAAATATGAGTGGTCACCTCAGTAGATGGAAGCTTAACTTATTTTTCTAGAAGATATGGAAAGTAATTTCTATAGGTTGAAACACATATCCATTTTCTATTATAAATTACTCAGTCATATATTTACTGCTTATATATGTTTGCAAGGATGTATATGTATTTATGGACTTATATAGATAGAGTTAATAAAGAAATATTCATTGTGCTTTCTGTTGTGTGTTTACATAAATATCTTTTCTTCTCTCAATTTCCTTTTTCTAAATATTCTTGGCCTAACCCAAATAAGATGCAAAGGGTATGGAGATGGAGATGGGTGCCTTTGCACACTAACAGGTGTATGTTGACATGTACTCTAACTGTGAGAGCCCCACTGTAAGACACATTTCCATATATAGTTATTATTTGACAACATAAACCTATCAGTTCAAAACTATGTGAAACAACTCCGTTATGTAAGATGTACAACGTTTCTTTATTTTGCAATATGTAGGAATAGCAAGCCTTCTTTATGAATATCATTTATTTTATATTATTTTTGCCATGAGAAAAATACCTGCTTTTATCTGTCCTTCTTTATGTTGAATATTGTTTTCAGACCTATACCTGAAAAAGTAAAGGAGATAGATAGATAGATAGATAGATAGATAGATAGATAGATAGATAGTAATAGAGTGACTAAGGGATTGGAAGTATTAGAGAGCACAGCCAGCATGCACTCACCTGATGAACAGAGAGGGCCTGAATGTACAATCTTTTCCTCCCCCAGTAGCCCAGTAGTCAATCTCTGTTTTTTCTGTGGAGTCATTTTTTTTTTAAAAAGGATCCAAAAGGGAGAGGGATGTGGAATAGTGCAGTTTAGGTATTTTGTTCTCATGGTCAATTAGAGGACACTCATGCTTTCCTTTGGAATCTGACTGTTGTTTTGGGTACGCTACACAGACAGTGCCGGGACTTTTGTGAGCCTCAAATCATTTTGAGAAACTTAATAAAAACGACAACAATCTTCGAATTGAGTAAAACATACAAAACCCCCACAACTCCCTGCCACCACAAAAATAGGAGGTGTGTTCATGTCAAATGTCCGAGTGGCTGGGCCTATCCCCATACCTGAAAAGAATATTAATGCAATTGGAGATTCTTACGTTTTCTTCCTAGAAAACTCCAATCTATATTCTTTAGGGAAGTTACTAAGAAATGTCTACTTAGCAAATGTGAAAGTGAGGCAATTGATTAACTTAGCTACAGACCTACAAGTCTGGGGCCAGTGTTTTCTTCTCACAGCTTAAATGTAGATACTACGTATTAGTAATATCAGCTGGGCGTGGTGGCGCAAGCCTTTAATCCCAGCACTCAGGAGGCAGAGGCAGGCAGATTTCTGAGTTCAAGGCCAGCCTGGTCTACAAAGTGAGTTCCAGGACAGCCAGGGCTCTACAGAGAAACCCTGTCTCGAGAAACCAAAAAAAAAAAAAAAAAATCAGCTAAATGTATCTTATAATACTGTGCCCATTCTGCATAAACATGGGCCAAAGATATTTTTGATGTTCTATATAACTTGTTATATATTTGTAATGTATTTCTATAGAAACAAGTTTTATATTTTAAATGGTTACACAATATAACTTGAAGATGGGTTGATCCTGTACAAATTGTTTTCCATAATGAAGTCTTACAAAACTTAGGAACATGTTCACGTATTTAATGTAATACAAAAAAATATATGGATGTCTCCGGTAGAAATCTGGTGTGTCATGGCTCATTAGTGGCATATCCGTACAGATCGCAGTCAGGCCCCAGGGAAAGGCTGAAATCTGTGTAGCAATATAACTGTCAAATTGACACAGGAATGAGTCTGTTGATATTAGCCTGGCTAATCATTTTGCTAATTGGACAGCCAGTCAGGCCACAGTGCCGTGGGATCGCCTTTCCCTTTAACTACTCACGCAGATGATGTTTGACTCAAATGCATTACTTTATATCAACACCCTGAATGGCTGTAAAAATACCACCACATGTGCGGCTGCCTCTTTTTAATACGTGTCCTCCTCAATTTTCCCTAATACAATAGAGATTTTTAACTAAAAAAAAATTAAGGTTATTTAAAGGCTATCGTTTGATTTTTTTTTTTTTTTTTAATGCAGCCAGAAGATTTGGGATGCCAATCCAGCTGCCAGGGCCACTCCTAGGACAGCTAGCTTTCCATTTGTCTTCCCCACTGTAAACTCCTTCTGGTTAACCTGGCTTTGGTTTGCTATAGATGAGGCCCTGTGTCCTTCCTTTCTGTTACCTTCACAGGGTTCATGTGGCCTCTTCTTTCCTTTCAAGTCATGTTTAAAGTATATCTGTTCTGTTTCTGCCTTTTAGGTTAGATGCATGTAGGTATTTTCACATAACTGATGAAATGTAAATGTGGTGCAAGGTGTGTACAGTTTCAAGTAAACTAAGTAGTCTATCTATCCTTAAGCATTAGAGGCTCTGATGGTTGCAGACCCCTCCCTCTGATTCGTGGTTTGCATCTCCAAAATGAAAGCTTCAACACACTGGAACACTCACAATTATTGTGAGTAAATCACACAAAAATTCTCACAAAAGGAAGCAATTTCGTTATGTGATTTAGAGAAAGGGATCGTGATTAACACAATTAACACACGTGTCCCTCATTCTTTGATTTTTCTGTGACAGCAGAAACAGTACATGTTGGCCCTGTTAGAATACAACAATTTGAAACTGGGAGTAGGACTTTATGCTAAGGTTTGTAAGAGCCCTAAAAAGAATGCTGTGGCAGAGGACACCTTTAACACCAGCCTCAGAAGAAGAGGCAGTGGGATTTCTGAATTTGAGGCCAGCCTGGACTACAGAGTGAGTTCCAGGACAGCCAGGGATAAGAATTAAGTTTTCAAACATAGTTGTTTATTTTTTTGTAATGACTATATTATTGCATATTTTAGCAATAAGTAAATTATTCCATCTTGGGAATAAAACTACTCTAGAAATGTTGCTCTTAAAATTATCTCGTTTTTGAAGTGTTGATTAAAACTCTCAGTCCATTCCATGATTGAAATTTCCTCCATGTTATTTTGTAGTGACATGTTATTATTTTATTTTATTATTATTTAGTGTGTGTGTGTGTGTGTGTGTGTGTGTGTGTGCCTGTGTGTGCATGTGTGTGTGTGTGCATGTAGGTATACATGTCCATGTAATTCTGGGTGTGTGTGTATGTCACCGTGTATGTGTGAGATTCAGAGGACAACTTGTAAAAGTCATTTGTCTCTTTCCACCCCATGAGTTCCAGGATTTGAATTCGTGTCATCAAGGTTCGTGCCAACTACCCACTGAGCCATCTTGTATGCCTTACAGTGAGACTTTTAAACTCAAATAAAAATTTCCAACATGATGTACTATCCATTGGAAATTAGGAAACAGAATACACTTAAACCTCAAGCTTTTTTTTCCACTTATGGTCTACAGAAATATAGATGAATGTTGATAAAATTAGTGGAAATAAAATCTCTCTCTATGTTTTGTATACTCTGTATATCTTTGACACCATGGAAAAATCTATGGATATGGAAAAACAAGTTATTAAAAAAAAAACAAATCATTTTGAATATGTACATCATGCTAAAGAAGACACATTGTTAAGTTTTTCTTTTAGGTTCTTTAAAAAATAAGCAAACAGATAGATTTCATCTGAGATAATGTTTGCATAATTCATCTATGTGTATTCTGCATCTTGTGTCTAATGCTCATAATGTTTTTTTTTTCCACAGCCCCGGCTCTGCAAAGCTTCCCAGGTTCCCTGTGTGACTCTGGGTTCTTATCCAACCTCAAATCATTTCTCTCCAAAGAAAACACTTGCTGTACCCCTCCCATCTCTCCCATGGAGGCTGTCAGCCTTTCCTTCCTCCTGTGTCTTAAAATTTAAAGATCCTCTCAGACTTTCTTTCCATGAGATGATGGCTAATCTGTTGTCAACTGACATAGCTGGGAAGAAGGAACCTCAGTTGAAAAACTGCCTCCACCAAAAGATTCCATGGACACTTCGATGAGGGCATTTTATTTTTTGTAAATAGGTGTGTGTGGATGGAGCCCACCATAGGCAGAGACATCTCCAGGCAGGTGGCCCTGAGCTGAATAAGAAACATAATTAACCAAACAGAAAGCACTGTTCCTCCATGGTCTCTGCTTTAGTTCCTGCCGTTAGGTGTCTGCTTGAATCCCTGCCCTGGCTTCCTTTCATGAAGCACTGTAAACTGCAAGCTGAAATAAACATCTTTGCTCCCAATGTTGCTCTTGATTGGAATACTTTACTATAGCAAAAGAAGGCAAACAAGAACACACAGCCCTGCAAGGTAAGCATATTGATATGCACGGTGCAGTCACTATGCACCTATGCGAATAGGATGCTCCTATTTTCCTACCAGAGCTGTGAGTGCCTGATGCTCTTCTGTTCATTTGTTCAGTCAAAGGGATAATTTTAAGGATGAGGATAAACAGGATCAAACCAAGTTCTATCCCTTTTATGACCTCAGTGGCTTTACAGGGCTATATATAGTACATGTTTATTAAAAATTGCTTTAAGTGGTAACTTATTTTTCATTTGTTTGCCTGTAATGTTAAGGGCTACTCAAGTTATTCAAATCTAATGAAATCAATGAGTAAGTAGTGTGACTTTATAAAATTACTGTTAGTGTAGGAAATGGTTCCTGAGTTATCATAGTTATCATCAGATTTATTTAGGTAAATAAAATAAGCCAAATAATAGCTGCTGACAGGGAGAATGTTGCAGATTATTATCTTCTAAATAAAATACAGCCATAGAAACCATGAGATCGCAGTGGCTGTGTATTATAGCACTGGGTCCAGTTAAGCTTTTCCAGGGTCAGAGACCTATGGGGCCCTACCTACCACATTCTTTGGATCTGCTAGTGAGCAGCACTGAGTCATGCAAGGACTGGTGACCCATCAGACTCTTACAATAAGTTTCCAACATGGGATCATACAAGACTGCCTTGACTATTGATTCTGGAACAAAATTCTAAACAAAACAAAAGCCAAACAAGCAAACACACTGGAGAAAGATATTTGTAGGGAAGGGAGGATGATGGGAGCAGGAGGGGAATGGGAAAGAGTGGGAGGGAGAGTGTACAAAATAGGCAGTGTACATCTCTGAAAGTGTAGAAAAACTAAATTTAGTAAAGAAAGGAATAGATTTGTCCGTGAGCACCTCAGGTTGCCTGTAGATGATATAAAATATTACAATCAGATGTGTTAAACAATGGAGCCCTGTTCAATTGCTTTGGGAGGTCTATGAGCAGAATACCTCTCTATGAGGGCTAAGGACTGCCAGCACAGCTGCCATGGGGGCCTCAGTTCAACTTCCATCAGTGGAACCAAAAAGAAAAAAAAAAATAGGAAGAAAAAGCAAAGCAATTCCTCAACACACAAACAAATGAGAAGAACCCAGTCACTAGGGCTTCCAATATCCTGACAAAACAAGATGTCACCTGCTATTCTGTGTTCAGTATGGCCCAGCCACACTAAGCCTTTGAGTCTCATTGGCTGGCATGCTTATTCCAGTCTCCCATGCTTTGCTCTCCTTTATGACCACTCACATCTCAAAGCAAATGTCACGTATCCACCATATAGTCACATGTGTCTCTATAGATATTCATTATATAGACATGTATGATCACTGCCTGTCCATCACTCCAGTTTACATGACCCCATTTCTCTCATTTATTTCATTCACCAACATCTGACATCATCTGTTTTATTTATACTAACTGGTCTAATGTAAAAGGCAAAGATGAGAGATCTCATGCTATCAGAATCCTTAGAGTTTGAAGCTATTAACCCCTTGGTGCCTATAACTAACCATGGTGTACATTGAATAAAGTAGATTTCTAAATGAGTATCAATTCCTTTTTGTCTCTATACCTCTAGAGAAAAAAAAATACATGCTAAAATTTAGTATAGGATACTTAGATAGTGTCTATATAAGCATGTGATTTCGTTCCAAGTTATATTCAAAGAGTCAGCCGCACGTCATCAATGATTTCTGCTAAATGGAAGTTGAAAAAGTAGAAAACTTTGTTTTTAGCACCTAATTTGAATTTGAAGGGAAGAAAGCACCACGCTGTGAACGGTCCCTCATCATTTGGTTGAAACTGATCTGATGTGGATTTAAGGTACATTAAAGGGGTTTGGAATTGAAGACAAGGGCCTGTAAAGATAATATATTATTCTAGCCTTCACTGCTTCCCTAAAATTGAAATTGTGTTCCCCGCCATCCTCCTCTGGGAAGGACGGCTTACTCCAGCCAGGCTTTGCCTGCATTTGATTGTTCAGCTGTATATCAACCAGCGTCGGTTCAGCAGAGGTCTCCGCCATAACCCTCCAGGAACTCACCACCCAAACATCAGACGACAGGGATCAGGCTTCGGTTTAAGTGCTGCTCCCGACACATACGTGTGTTCTAGTCATTTAGGAAGGTGTGATTAAAAACCATTATGTGCCCCAACAGATGTGACCTTAAAGAATCTACTATGGTTTAAAAAATAAAAAAAATAAAAAGAGGCACAAAGTATTGCATAGCAATAGCGGTTAACCTAACACCAGGAAAGTATTATGGGAGCTGAGCCACACTGAACAACTTTCATTGATTACTACCTTCTGTCTCAAGAAAAATACCACGATGTTTAAGAATGAGATGCAATGTTCTTATCCCAGCCCCCTCTTCCCATCGCCCTAACTCTCGTGGTTCTAATGAGGAAGAAATTGAACCCCACGGATGGTAGATTTTAAATCTTTTTCACTGAAGAAGAATTATTGGATTGCTACCATCTTCGTCTCTCTAGTCAAAGATAATTCAACCCATGTGCTATGAACATACAAAACAAACAAAATAAAACCATGGAGACCATTTAAAAAATGTAATCTCCTTGTTTTCCAATCTCCAATACATGCTAAAAGTCTGTTTAGTGATCTCAAGAAGTGAGTTAGTTATTTTGTTTTTTCACCACGTCAGTTCTGCTCTCGGGCACCCCTACTAATTCTCAGAATTCATGTAAGCATATCATAGTTTGTACATCTAATATATCTACTGTACTACATTTATAAATCCCAGCTACTGTGTCAACAATGGTATTACAGCGCAATGTACATGGTCATTGCAACAGCTCTGTACTTCTGAATCAGCAATCTGTGCTGTTCATAAAGTTTGGCAGGATTTTCTGCTCATCCAAAAAGGAATATTTCTTTGCATTCTTGATTTTATGTCATAGATTTATGTCATTTCTTTTTATTATTTTGTTTGTTTGTTTGTTTGTTTGTTCTGTCATGGGAAGGTATACCGCAATATGTGTGGAGGTCAAAGAATATCTTGCGGGAATCTGTTTTTCCTTCCCATCAGATGGGTCCTGGGGACTGGAGTGAGGCTCTGAAGCCTACACAACGAGTACTTTTAGCCACTGAGTCATCTAGTCAACCATCTAAGCCATTCTTTGAGCCTCGTACAAAGAAATAAAGTCTGTCAGCTTAAAACTGAGACTATTTAATGTACAGTCAGTAATACCAGGTGTAAAATATTGAAAAGTTGTGTGGGGGAAATGAGTCAGAGGGTAAGAACCCTTGCTGTGTGAACATGAAGAACTGAGTTCAAATCCAGGCTCACAACTTTAAATATTAGACATGACTCTGAACATCTGTAAACAAGGGCTGAGGTGAAGAGCAGAGACAAGACCTCTAGGGATTGATTACTACCATCCTAGCTACAAGTTCAATGAGCTTCCTTATCACAAGGGAATAAAGGTATGATAGAGAAAGAACATTAGATAACTTCTTCTAGTCTTAGCATGCAGACACTCAACATATAAACACCTACAGACATAAGCCCATATCACACACATACACATGAACACACACACACAATATACAACATACATACACACACTATGTGTATATATAATAAATGCTTTAAAAAGTAAGTCTATTAGTTATCTGATTGATTCATTTTAATAATGTTTGTTCTATTGAGACCAGAATGAACATTCCTTCATTATCAAGTTGAAAAAACACCTGTGATTTTAAACTTTAATATTATTTATATTTGATGCGCTTTCATGGTATGTATACATTTTTTTCAGTGATAGTATTATATAAAATTGTTTAACATTGGAAAAACTAGTTATAATTCTCTTGTGTGGTAAAAACTGAAGCCTTAAGAGAACTAAACATATTACAGTTAAGGTTTTACTATTCTTGCAATGTTTCGTTAAACTATTAACAGTTTAAAGAAACAATCAAGTAAAAAGTAATTTATAATAAAATGTTTAAAGTTTAAAAATTGTATTTATTTGGATTCAATCGTATTCTGAATAACCAAGTACATATAAAAGTACTCAATTCTGAAATTTAAATAGACCTGTTGCTTAAAATAAGTTCCAGGAACATACTTGTCTGCATCTTCTAATTCCAACCAATTTAAAAATTACTTAAATGTTTGTAAAATAGGGGTTGGCTGCTATGGGTAATTGCAATGGCATCTAATGTAGGTTTAATAGCCTACATGGTGGATTCCATGAAGTGGTGTTGTAATCAAGAAACTGGAATAAAGAAAAGCACATCCCTTTATCCATGCCTCAAGAAATTCTCTCAAAATCCTATCAAAGAATGGGGCAGAGTACTTGGATTTAGGTTGTCAAAAAGTTAAAGCTTCTCTAAATATTAGTGTGTGTGCATGTGGATATGTATGAGTTGTGCGGTATGTTTGTATGTGTATATGAGTGTGTGCATGTGCATGTATTTGTGTGTGCACACATGTGTGTCTTGTGTGGTATGTGTGCATGTGTTACATGTGTGTGTACATGAGTGTGTGCAAGTGCATGTGTGTGTGCATATGAATGTATATGTGTGGTGTGGTATATGTGTATATGAGTGTGTGTGTGTGTGTGTGTGTGTGTGTGTGTGTGTGTGTGTGTAGCTATCAGCAAAAATCAGAAGAAGGTGTTGGAGACCCTGGAACTGAAGCTACACACAGCTGTGGAGTTGTGACACATGCAAGGGGGATGCTGAAATCTGCATGCAGACCTTTTACAAGAGCAGCAAGTGTGCCTTACCACTGAGCCATGTCACCAGTCCCAACTCAATAATTCAGGAACTTCAACTCGATTTGCCGTTCAGTTGAATTAAAAATTCAATAACAGATAATACAAGTTTGGGGGAAACAAAAAACAAATGTCATAGAGTCGGGAAACTAAAGAATTGCTGCTGAATCAGTGGATCCAAGAAGGCACTTTCCCTAAAACATTAGGATCCTGGACCCAGAAACCCAGTAAACCCCAGTGGATGCTGACAAAGGGTCAGGAAATCAACAAACCCTACTGACAAAGACTTTCTAAGTATGAAGCAAGCATGCACAGTGGCTAAATGCGATTCAGAGTGATGTGAAGTTTTCTTTGTTGTGGTTGTGGTTGTTGTTGCTGTTGCTGTTGATTTTATGTGCTCTGTGTTTGAGACAGGGTCTCACTTCATAGCTCTGGCTGTCCTAGAACCCACTAAATAGACAAGGCTGGCCTCAAACTCACAAAGGACTGCCTGCATCTGCCCCACTGCGCACGATGATTCAAGCTATGCTTCACCGGACAGCAGGATGCTAAGATTTCTGTGATATAAGGAGTGTTTTGTTGGGTTAGATATACAGCTCTGTAGTTAAGAGAATCCACTGTTCTTGCTCAGTGTCTTTTTCATTTCTTGTGCTTTTCCTCCTAAAGGTTATGTTCTCTTCTTATCAAAAGAACCAAAGGGAATATTTTATTAAATCCAATAGCTTTGGGAAAGCTAACAGATCACTGATGTGTCTTCTAGGTAAGATCCTGTGCAAATCATCAGAGAATGAATTCCTATTTAGCCAGATTAAAATTAATACCTTCCAAGTTTCTGTCTTCAGTGTTGTCTGTTGACAGTGTCTAGATAAAGATGTCATTGTGGGTCTCACTGTATTTCCTGCCCTGGGCAAATATACTCATCTAATTCAAAACACTCATTTTGAGAAAAGAGTGATTCATTTTCAATGTATGCATGTGAATGCTGATTTGCATGTTCGCAGGTATGTATATCAGAGATGATGATTCTCATGTGGCAACTTTAAAGGTTATTAACAAAATTCACGTTTGAAGCCTATTACAACTTAGTTTGGAAGTTACTGTTTGGTCATACTTTACAGGACTTATGTCTACAGTGGTTTCTTATAAATAAAATATTTAACTGTCATGAAAGGATCAGATATAGGACCTTCAATGATTTTTTTCTCTTCAAGTAAACAAATTGAACTTATTATAATATTTCATGCATTTTGATGTAACAAATGACTTCATGGGATATCACAGGAAACCAAGCTAATTTCCCATCAGTTGCTCTGTTGAAGATTGTCCTACTCTAATATCTTGTACTATTTTCATTTGGGGGCATTTGGGTTTATTTTAGCAGAAATTTGCAGTAGAAGTATTCTACTCTGACATGATCATTCATTTCTGTCTCAGAACCTAGGTAGATTTTAATAGACGGGATGAGAGAAAGGACTGTTTTGTCTCTCAAGGAATTGCTAAACCAGATGTGGGAAAGTGAGGGGGAGGCTTTCGATTTTAGCTGAAAAGCACTATCTCGACGAGCTAAAAACCAACAAACTGACATCAAATCAGTAACTAAACCAGATAGCGGTGGGTACTTCTGACTCCATCTCTGGTCAGCTAGTTACAATTCTTTGAGGTGACTTTTCCAGGTCACTTCTTATTGTGTATTTGTGGAGGATTTGTGGTCCACGCAAGCAGATGACCATCTGTTTCTACATCAAAGGCATCCATCTCCAAATTTGCTCACTGAAAACGGGGTCAAGGTTGGATTTAGTTCTGCAAAAGCCACACGAAGTGAACTGCTGGTTTTAATACATTTCAAGTTTTAACATAGTTTAGTCTGTATGATATTTGTGTATAAAACAAAAAAATACAAGAACCAGGATATTATAATTACTTTCTCTGGTTCAGTATATTTCATATTTTGACACTAGACAAAGGAAAAAAGCTACATCACCCTTCAAAGACATTCTTCAAGGCTTCATTTTCTGTTTCAGTAGATTTTAACGTAACAATAACATTGACTTATAATGACCTTGATACTAACAGCAAAACATATTTTACAATAAGATGTTTATAAATAAATATTGTTTCTCTGGATAATAGGAGAGCCTTCTTCAACTCTGAGGTTTTTCAAGTTATTATTTTCTAAAGGTTTATATTAAAATCAGAAAACACCAAAACTAAGACACTTGTCTAACCATCTATCCTCTTCAAAGGTGCATAAACACTAAAACTTCCACTGGATTCCAAAAGAGGGCAGTGGACGTCCACAGATGGGTTCAATAGTGTTGCTGGGGGAAAAATATTCCCTGAAAGAAAAATTTTCTGAGGAGTAACATGTTTTAATCCAGCTACCTAAGGAAAATGAGAATTATGGCACTTAATTAAAGAGTATTGACACCATCTGTAACCCCACCTCCCGACCTCCACATTTTGTACTCATTAATGATAAAAAGATATATATTAGGGACTAGTCAAGGCAATCTTCTTATAAGGGTCAATGACTTATCTCTCTTTCACTATAATCTTATAAAAGTATCCTTAAATAAAAAGCTGAAAAAATAAAGCAAAAAAAGAGACTTTTATGTGGTAATATTTACATTCATTATCTCTTCCACAAAGAGAAATGTTGCTAAATATTTCATAAAAGCTCATTCTCCTAGTGATAAATTTTTTTCTCTTTTAATTAAATGATTTTAAACCTATCATTTTAAAAGAGAACAGATCTCTAGTGGCTATTACATTTTTGCCAGTGATATTTCGCTAGGATTTGAATTTTATAGAGCACATGAACAGAACTAGATGAAGTAGTAAGTGAGCAGTTGTCCACTTTTGATAAAGTTCTTGCTTTTTGAATACATGCATACATTACATTTGAAAGTGAAAGTTTCCCCAAGACAGATACAACTTGTTTAAAAAAGAAAGCTTAACTTAATTTGGAGAAAAACATAGCTAAAAGTCTCTTTATGAACCATTTTATTACTGGGTCTTTATTTGTCAGATCCCTCATTCCTATCTTCTTTTTATTTGATGTTTTCATTTGTTCCCTGCATTTTTTTTCTCTGCAGCCTTCAAAACACGCTTAGTAATGGAAATAAATGCACATCATCTCATTTGGAGAATTGATGCCATGAAATACAGCTTTTTCTTAAATTTGAATTAAATTACTGCTTTCATGCTTTTTATAAAGTTACAACTATAACATTTTTATTTCACTTCTCCATTTCTTTTGTACTTGTAGAGCATTTAGGAAATATAAGCAGCCATTAGCAATACATCCCAATGAATCAGACTTTCCTTCCCCAAGACATGCTATTGCCCTTTCTACACATCTTCCTCCCATTTCAAATACAAGTACATAAAATAAGGGTCTATCGAACCGGGCATGGTGTTGCACTCCTTTAATCCCAGCACTCTGGAGGCAGAGGCAGGCAGGTTTCTGAGTTCGAGGCCAGCCTGGTCTACAGAGTGAGTTTCAGGACAGCCAGAGCTATACAGAGAAACCCTGTCTCAAACAACCAATAAAATAAAATAAAATAAAATAAAATATGTCTATCTCACATACATATGTGTGTGTATGTATATATATATATATATATATATGTATGTATATATATATATATATATATATATATATATATATATTCATGTTAAAAATATATTTTACATGTGCTGCATGTACATATATTCCCAACATAGAACTTTATACCTTTCTTAGTAATATACATTGTGGACTCCTCCAAGTCTTCCTCCCTTCACTATGTAAAAGGTAGAAAGGGTTCAGCTTTCCTCTTTATCCTGTCAAAGTCACTTTTAACCACCTCTTAGTGCCACACCCAGATAATAACCTTTGCAGACCTTGTAGAAACAACTATGTATTTGATTACGTGCACAGAAGAGCATAAGATCGATTGAATATACCAGTTACTCCTATGTATATATTTAACATACTCCCTTTACTGAGATTACATATATGTCTGTGTATGTATGTGTATATAAATGTTATATATATAATATATTTTATTTTATTATGTAATATATATAATATGCATAATATATTTAAATCTGTTATACATTATATGTAATATATTTTATGCAATATATATTTAAATATTATATTTTACATTTTATATTATATAATTTATATATATATATATATTACATAAAATAATATAATACTTTTCATTGGCAGACTAAAATTGTCTGGAACCAGAAATAGAAATCAGAAGAGTAGTATTCTACGAACATATATGAAGAAACAGGAATGGCTGAGATACTGATGAGATATTGCTGAACTTCAGCCACAGATGCATAGCAAGATGAGAATTAAACCCAGGTCCTCAGGACAAATGCTCATGTCCACTCCCACTGCATCACCCACTATAGTTTAATATGTTTTTTTCACCTTAAATGTATCTACAAATAATAACATATTTTTAAATAATATGCAAATATATAGTATTACCTGTACAAATAGTCACACAAAACACATCCTTATGGACTATTGTAAGTAACTATTTTAAGAACTCAATATTTTTTTACACTTAGGCTTTGAGATTTTTTTTAAACAAAAATAATTTGGTGTCTCTTTTCTCACAGTCAAGTAAATGAAGACATGATTACACATTTGAATTTCACAGGTTTCCCGTTTTATACTTGGAGACAGGCTGTGTGTTTTGTTTTGTTTTGTTTTGTTTCTGTTTTCTTTTTTACAACATTAAACACTGTTAACTTTTCCCAGAAATTGCTGCTCAATTCTAGAATGACATCTATTATGGAAAGCGAACTTGTGTCTCTAGCTGCATATGTAGCAGAAGATGGCTTAGTTGGTCATTACTGGGAAGAGAGACCCTTTGGTCATGCAAACTTTATATGTCCCAGTACAGGGGAGCACCAGGGCCAAGATGTGGGAGTGGGTGGGTAGGGGAGCAGGGCGGAGGATGGGGGAGGATTTAGGGGACTTTCAGGATAACATTTGAAATGTAAATGAAGAAAATATCTAATAAAAATTGGGGGGGAAAAAAAAAAAGGAAAGCCACTTTCTAAAATGAGCAGGAAAGACTGTTCTCCAAGATTCTAAATCCAAATTGAACCTGAAGCAGGACAACTCAGCAGATAGGTGCTGGCTTGAAGCAGGATCCACTTTGCAGAAACACAGAATGAAGTGGAAAACAGGTTTGTCTAAAACAAGAAGCAGCCCACGCCTGTGCGAGACCATCCTCTCAACCGGAGCTGCAATGCAGGCTCTGCAGACTCAGGACAGGGTCTTGGACCAAGGTCTATGCTACCTTCTTTCTGCTTCTCATTGACAAGGAATGTTTACCTGGATGCAGATGTTTACCCACATGAGGCTTTGTCAGAGGGAGGGCAAGTATAGTCTCTCAGATGCTGGTATCCGAGTGAGGGAGCTTGCTGAAGGCTTTCATTATAGTGGAAACACAAAGTGGGATGGAGAGCCACCTGAGAATGTCAGCAGTTCAGTAGGAAGAGTGGATCCAGGTGATCCCACTAGAGGAGTATCAAGGAAAGGACAAACAAAAGCCCCAAAGAGAATCAGATTAGTGGGGGGTGGAAGGCCAGATTCTTAGCCTCTATGTAAGAAATATTGGAGGCCATGATAGTGCTAACTTAGAGATTTTTTTTTTTAAGGAGTATGTGAGAAGGGCCAGACCATGATGGGTTGTACCACCCTGTGCTAGTGGCCCTGGGTGCTATAAGGAAGCAGGCTGAGCAAGCCACAAGGAGCAAGCAAGTAAGCAACACCCCTCCATGGCCTCTACATCATTTCCTGTCTCCAGGTTCCTGCCCTGACTTCTTACCCTGACTTTTTCCCATGGTGAGCCTTGATATTTGGAAGAGTAAGTGAAACAAACCTTTTCCTCCACAAATTGCCTTTGGTCACAGCATTCATCACAGAACCAGGAACCCTAAGATAAAAATTTTACTCTCTAAGTAAATTTTACTCTCCTAAGCCAACAGTGCAAACCCTGGGCTCATTTAGTTCTCAGATGACACCGTGTAGTAACTGGCACACCTTGGAGTAGGATGCTATTGGTCTGTTGGTTCAGAGGTCAGGAATGCCTACAAATATTCTGCAAGGATTCAGAAAGTCCCTTCAACAGAGCTCATCTAGCCCCCCCCCCCACATGTTACATTATCTGAGACACCATAGAATGACAGCCACCTAACTGTCAGCTGGTGTTGAAGTGGGAATGTGTGTCCTTAAAGAAAGATGCTGCCTCTGAATATGAGTTGCCAGAATTGCAATACAAAAATCACAAACTTTAGGTTATCCTTTCTACTCTCTGCCTTTCTTCTGACATTTTCAGGATGCTGTCATTTATTTTGAAAACCTGTTGTCTTAAATATAGCTGCTGAAATCAAGTGTCAAATTAAACAGGACAGGTATTTAAATTACACATCTCAACCCATTCACAACCTACCCATAGCAAGGAAGTGCTTCAGTGTACAGAACTAGTCATCGTTAAAGTATCATTTTAAAGTGCTTGCTGTGAGACAGGAGGGATGCCTCGGGAGTAAGAGTGCTTATTGCTTTTGCAGAGGACCTCGGGTGGTTAGTTACTCTCACTCACAGGAGTAGGCCAACCATCCATGACTCCAGTTCCAGGGAATGCTATACTCCTTCCGGCCTCTGCATGTACATGATGCACATACATACACTCTGGCACCCACCCCCCCCCAATCTAACTAAGTCTATTCCTTATTTCTTCAGTACGATGTCTTTTAAAACTTTATTTTGACAATTACATACATGCTTAGAGTATTTTTATAATCACTTTTCATGTCTTTTAAGCTGCTCTCAACCAATCCCCCTCCTACTTGCATGATGTGTGTGTGTGTGTGTGTGTGTGTGTGTGTGTGTGTGGTGTGTCCACACATGCAAGTCTGTGCTCATCCGTGTGAGTGCATGAATGTAAGGACAGGTATTGTGAATTCATGAGGGCACCAACCCTGTCATGCCCAGAAGGCAGCATGCTATATGGTGTTCCCCCTTATCCTTCGTCTCCTTCAGCCTTTCTTCTTCCTCTTCTATGAGATCTGCCAAGCCTTGGAGGGGTGACACAGATGCCTCCCTTAAATGTTTGTCTTAAGGACAAAATTTAAACAACAGATTTGAACACAAAATGTAAGCAAGTCAATAGAGAAAGCAACAGACATTTCAAATTAGGAAATAATCAAAATTAGCCTTCTAACTAAAACATCCGTATGTCTGGTAATGCAACGTTTGTTTGTTTGCTTTTGCTTTTTGGTTGGTTTTTTTATTTCCCCTTTCTCCTCCCTTTTAAGGGGGCATATTGAACAATGTATGAAAAAAAGCATTTGTCAGAGCTACACTGCTTTCCTCATTAGGGGCTTTCCTCTCCTGGAAAGCTTTCAGGACCTCTCTGAAACAGACATTGTGGGGTGTGAAACTGTCAAATGCAGACAAAAGGCTTCCAAGGGGCCTAGCCTTGCCTTAGAAGGCGCTTGTTTTCTGTCTCAGAGTGGAGTTTGCCTGTGATGAAGTCTGTTTTTTCTAAAACTTGGCAACAGCTGACTGGTGAGGTTCGGTCTTGGCCGGAAGTCTTAGCTACAGCGGTGGCAAGGGTTAATATGAAACCCACCACAGCATTTTGCACCGTCTCCCAGGAGAGCTCGCAATGGATTTCCACTGCCACTGGACATAATGGCTCGCAGCTGCTGCAGCCCATGGCAACACTTGATATTCCCGTCGCTAGCATGACCATGCTCTTTGGTAGAAATGAAACAATCGCTGGTACTGGCCTGAGTATTGTAGCTGGGGTCAGAGTTCCTAAGCCACAACCTAAAATGACCTTTCAGTCCCTAACCTAACTTTCCCAGCTTTTGGGTGGATCCCTTATCTAGCCAGTCAGCCTGTGAACCAGTCAGCCCATCATCTGTTTATTTTGACAAACTGAGGATAGAACTTAGGATCTCACACACACTAGGCCAGGTTTCTACTAGTAAATTGGATCACCAGCCAACTTTTCTTTTCCAGAGGTTTCCAAGGCTACCCTACCACTCACTCTAGTCCAGGAAGAACTAGATGTCAGTGTTCTGGTCTTAGTCTCCTAAGTGACTGGGTTCCAAACCTTGAACACCAGTCTCACCCTTATCTCTCCTGTGTATGAAAGGGACACATTGGCAGGCATGTATAAAGGTTAAAAACAAAAACAAAACAAACAGACAAACAACAACGAACAAACAAACAAACAAACAAAAAAACAAGTGATGTGCTTCAGGGAAATTGATAGTTTTATGTAAATGGAATTTATTTCTGTCTTCCAGAACTTGCCTTTATTATTTTAGGACTGTAGTATAATTGGCAAAATACATCAAATACATGATTTAAATTCACCAAAAGTCTACTCCCAGCACGTCAAAGGCTCTGTGCTAAAACCAAACCAAATAACAACAAAAACTCACTATTGGAGATGTTATTCTCCTAGGAATAAACTCCGACCCCCTGAAACAAATGGAATGGATGGAGCCAACTAAAGAGAAATATAAACCATCCATCCTTCTAAGAACCTCTCTTTTTCTCTCTCTGTCTGTTTATCTCTCTCTGTTTCTCTCTCTGTTTCTCTCTCTCTCTCTCTCTCTCTCTCTCTCTCTCTGGTCTCACACACACACACACATACACCTTTTATTGAGAATAGATTCTCTTTTCTCACAATATCTTCTGATTATAGTTTTATTCAGACTTACTCTGTCTCTCATAAAAATAGAGCAGGGCTCTAAGAGATAATGATAAAATATAACATAACATATACGATAAAATAAAAACTATCTCATCAAACTTGGACAAGACAAACCAACAGAAGGAGAAGATCCCTAGAAAAGGCACCAGAATCAGAGATCCACTTGTTGGCAGGCTTAGGAATCCTGCAAAAACTCTAAACTGAAAGTCTTAATACCCCTGTGGAGGGCCTGGTGACGTCCCGCACAGGCCCTGTGTTTGCAGCTTCTCTCTCCACAAACTCATGTGAGCCTGGCTCAGTCAATTTAGAGGGCTTTGTTTCTTGATTTTCTCCATCCTTTGTGGCTATTATACTCTTCCCACATCTCTCTCCACAGATTCTCGAGCTGCTCCCAGGATACCTGTACTATTCAGCTAACATGTATACATGTACACACACACACACACACACACACACACACACACACACTCACACATACATATACATATGCTGTCTAGTTATTCTCACTGCCCATTATCTGCTACATTATATACTCAGTAGACAATCTTGCTTAAAACTGAAAATTTACCAGGCACAGGACATGGTGTGTGCTTACGTCATTATTTGAGAAACGGAGGCACAATGGCATCCTTTATATTTCTTCTCTGCACTCCAACTTCTCCCATATCCCTACCACCACCCCCTGTACAATTCATCACTTCCTCTCCCATTATTAATATACAAACAAAAATACTCACAACTGGTCAATGAAGACAATAAATGGAATTCCCAGTCTAAATGGGACATCATCACACAGTCCCTATGCTTAAGCCTTAGGATAGCTCTCCAAAGAGGCTAAAAGGTTGAAAGGGAACAAGAGCAGCTACAGCATGATAGTCTCTTTGGGACAGGACAGGTAGCTTACAACTATGTGGTACTTGTAGGCAAAGCTGACATTATTCAACTATCCTGGAGAAACAAACACAGGAAATCTATATCTATATCTATATCTATATCTATATCTATATCTATATCTATATCTATATCTATATCATCTATATCATATATATGTGATATATATATATATATATATATATATATATATATATTTCATCTATGTATAATTTCTTTGACTATGTCTATATATATATATTTGTAGATCTATCAATATCTATCAATCTATTGACCAATGTGTATTGGTCCATTCATATATCTATCCATAATCTGTTACTATCTATTCGTATTTATCATCTAATCTATTTAATTTAGATACAGTATGTGACATTTAATTTTACATAATATGTTTTCATGTCTCACACAGACTGTGTGTATATGTACACATGTGGATTAAGGTTTCACTGTGGGAAAAGCTTAAGAATCCCACAGTCTTGTGCAATACTAAAAGTCAACATGTGACAGAATTTTAAAGGAGCAGGAAGCACCAGGGACAGTCCATGATGTCATCGAGGCCTCTTGAGAAAATGTAGTCATTAACTGAGTTGCATGTGGTGATAAGAAGCCATTAAAATAAACAGAACTTCTCCATAATTACAAACATTCTTGGAAAAACAACTAGAATGCCTGAGACATTTTGTGTCTGTCTTTCCCTGTGTCCAGTGTTTCTGCTCCACCAATGCTTTTGTGAAAAGTTCTTGTTGAAATTGTGCATCATAACTGAGAGTAAAGAAATGAAATTAAAAAAAGTATTAGTGGCCCCTCTTTGACAGCAAATTTGCTGCATGTTTAATTTCTTTTAAACATCTGGGATAGCTGACAAAAGTTCCATAAAGTAAATTGTGCTTTATGAGAGGCAAAATTCTTCAAGTATTTTCCATGATGTTTGTTTGGAGGTGATTAATAATTAGGCAATAAAACATCAATCTTCTATAGTGGCTTCTCTTCTACAGGTATTATATACTTTATTTGTCCACTTAGATGGTATATCTTGGTATTTAACTTCCTCTCTCTCTCTCTCTCTCTCTCTCTCTCTCTCTGTGTGTGTGTGTGTATGTGTGTCAGAGAGAGAGAGAGAGAGAGAGAGAGAGATTGTATATGTGTGTGTATTTACACAGACATACCTGGGCTTTGTTATTCACAGAGCATCCAAGGTCATGCCACATGCAAGCCCTTACCAATGTTCCTGGTATAAAGAGAAAATATAGGCCTGGGTTTGAGATTAATGACTATTTTCCAAATTAAAATCATGTTATTATTTGTGCATAGGCATCCTCTGAAACATTTACACTTAAAGGTATATTGAAAATGTGTATTGTAACAAGTTAACCTGAGATTCATGACAGGACCTCATTACCTGACCACTTTGCTATTGTGTGTTGCTTTTTAAAGATTTCCCTGGGAACTATCTGTGTTCAATTGCTCTTCTCTTATCCCAAAACTTTCTGAACTGAAATAGCATACTGATTTATTACAGTCACATCACGTGTAGCCAGTGATGCTGATTCCCATTCCTGCTTCCACCCCATCTGTATGTACAGCATGCACCTCTGGAGGCTCGTGGAAGGGTGCAGGAAATAAAGCTGCCTCTGCTCTTTTGAGAGGAATGACACCATATAACTTTGTGGAATTATTAAGCAAAGGGGTGAATGAATGATCCATGCTATTAGGGTTTCTGGAATGCAAGGTCTTGTGTGATGCGTGAGTACAGCAGAGCTTGGCATGTGCATTCTGAGCATATGTGGTATTTAAGAGGCATGCTTAGAGCATATTATACTTCTCTAAGAACCCAGGGATGGAACAAACGGCCGTTATCCAGGGATGTTAAAGAGGAATGTCTGGATAGCTTTCATTTTATAAATAATCCACCAAATTTAAACCTTGTTTAAATGTTTATAACAGAGAACATGTTTTTAGTGGTTACAAGAGAGAAATGACCTCTAACATCTATTAATATTATGCCAACTTCTGGTTACTAAATTTGTCATTGGGGTAAATGTTATTTTCTGCACCATATAGAATTTTTTGTTAGGATTTAAACTAAATTTAGAGAAATAATATACAAGATTATATGTAGGTTTCATTCATACGTGTATAAAAATAAATGTCGTGTGTGCTCACACTCACATACTTAATTTGGGGAATTTTTAAAAAAATAGAGCTCTACTCTTTTCATTAGAACACAGGGAAATAAAGAAAAAAAATTACATGATCTGTTCATCTCTTTGGTATGTGTTTTTAAAGTTTCAATTTAATGTTTGTCCTGTTTCTTAAAACAGCTTTAGTTTGAAACGTTGCTCATGGGAAATCTCATTAGACATGGAAATATTAATAACAGCATTTCTATCATGTTGCTTTTCAATGTTAGAACATGTAGAGTGTTGGGAATGATGAGCCTCTTTCCAAACCAAAATCTTATACAGCATCAATTCATGAGCCCAGTTCTTCTAATCGAGGACATCATTAAGAGTCTTGGTGTTACAGGCTTCCCCATACCTCTTTCTTTAACCTGGGACTAAGGATAAAGTTGGGGCAACTTAGACAAAAATCAATGGCAGAGAATAGACAAGGTTACATACCTCCTGTCCCCGTGCAATTTACTAGGTCTCAACACAGCTGCAGACCTCCTCAGGAGCAAGGCAGGATGACTGGCAGCTGGGAAACACCTGCTGAGCTGTGCTGGTGAGCATGGCTGTTGTCCACTTTGATTGGACAGGACATCTGTTTCTGATTGGTGGTTGTTGATGCCCTGCCAGTCATTAGATATTCTCAGCGCCTCCACGGAGAATAGGCACCCATGCTATATTATTCATGTCATAAAGAGAGCTAATTTTATCAGGATTTGACTCATAGGCAGGAAAAGCATACAGGGAGTTCATTCATAGACAGGATGCCCAGGCTTTATCTTCATTATTTTATGCTTTCCTTTACCTTTTCTAGGGTTTATTTTTATCACCATTGTCGTCGTCATCATCATCACATCACACATACATAGTGCATGTGTGAGTATCTATATGTGGGTATATGCAGGTGACTGCAGATGCCCACAGAGGACAGAACTGGAATTAAAGGTAGATATGGATCAACAGAATTGAGTGCTGTGAACCAAACTTGACTCCTTGGTAAGAGCAGTAGATACTCATAAATGCTGAGCCATCTCTACAACCCTTACCTTTATCTTTGAACTTAGGTTTTTGTTTTGTTTCTGGCTTTGTTTCTAGGGGTTTTGAATACAATTTGTATTCATATTGTTTCAATTTATTGTTACCATTATATTGAAATGATCTATTATACACAGGAAACAGATATATCCACCTACTTACTTATAAACTTCTCTAAAAACATGAGCCTTGAGCCAGGCGTGGTGGTGCACACCTTTAATCCCAGCACTTGGGAGGCAGAGACAGGTGGATTTCTGAGTTCGAGGCCAGCCTGGTCTACAGAGTGAGTTCCAGAACAGCCAGGGCTACACAGAGAAACCCTGTCTCGAAAGACAAAAACAAAACAAAACAAAACAAAAACAAAAACAAAAACAAAACATGAGTCTTATAACTTAGCCAGGTTGGATATTAACATATTGTTTCATATATATATATATATATATATATATATATATATATATATAGTTACTATATATATATATATAGTTACTATATATATATATATACATATACATATATAAATAATTTTAAAAGTATTTCATACTTTTAAAATTATTTTTGAGAATGTCATAGATGCATACAATGGAATGTGATGGTATCTACCCCATTTTCTGTCAAACTGACCGTATCCCCACACACATGGGACCAATTCAAACTATTTTGTCTCTTTCTTTTATAGTTTCTAAGTCCATTTACTACTACTTATATGTGCATGAGCTTAGGGGCAAATGTGGGAGCATGGGGCACCTACCAGAGGCTACATCCTCAAAACAGAATCATTCTCTTTTCCTGGAAACCATATTGCTTCTGACGTCTTCCTCGCAAAGGGTGGGCCTTCAGATCATTTTCCCGTCTATGCTGGGACATGGGCTGACTTGACCTTACAAAGGTCTTGGGCAAGTATCTGAGCAGATCCAGGATCAAGGGAACAATGGTCATACACTGTTCATTTCACAGCACTTTTCTAGGGTTTATTTTTTTATTTTTTTATTTCATCCATCCCATATCCTTTCCTGTGATGTCCCCCGAGCCTTGGTGGTAGTGGAGTTCATTGATACTAATGCTCCATTTATGCCTGAGGTTTCAGTCTCTCTCCCTTAGCCCTTTGAACAGGTGAGTATTTCTTCATTGACCACAGCCCACTGTAGAGCAAAGCTTCTTAGGCAAAGATGGAGAACCAAATAGTCCTGGTCTACCTGTATGAACATAGAGAGGTGAAGGCACTTTGACAGTACGGCCATTTAGCAGAACGATGGCAGTGGGGTTCTACCCTAGGAGCCATGTCCTTCCGAACCAAAGATTTTTACTATAGTTACAGTTACACACATGAAATTATTTCCCATGAAGGATGCCTCAAATCCCACCAGAAAGTGGCTAGCTACCCCTTCTGCTCAGGTCAGTATTGCAGATTGCATGGTCCAGTTCTGGATAAGATCATTTCATGTCTTTTCTCCCCAGCTACATATTTGCAGGGCCCTCATTGCAGCTGTGTATGCTCTCTGGTTGGTGGTACAGTCTCTGAGAGCTTCCAGAGTTCCAGGCTAGTTAACACTATACTTCCTCCTGGGGGGGGGGTGTCCCATCCCCTTCAGGGCCTTCAATCCATTCTCCAACTCTTCCATAAGAGTCCCCAACTTCCATCCAGTGTTTGTCAATAGGTATCTGTGTCTGTTTCAGTCAGCTGCTGGGTAGATCCTCTCAGAGGACAATTATGCTAGTCTCCTGTCTGCAAGCATAACAGAGTATCTTTAATAATCTCAGGAATTGGTGTTTACCCATAGGATAAGTTTTAGGTTTGGCTGATATTCCTTCAGTCTCTGTTTCAAGGGCAGGAGAGATGTCTCAGTGCTTAAGAGCACTGGCTGCCCTTCCAGAGATCCTAAGTTTAATTCCCAGCACCCACATAGTGGTTCATTACCACCCAACTATAAAAGGATCTGATGCCCTCTTCTGGTATGTGGTGTACATGCAGCAGAGCACTCATACCCCAAAAAAAAAATAATAATAAATAAATAAATAATAAATAAATAAATAAATAAATAAATAAGAAAACCCGTTAGTATTGTTTTTTATTTCCACTTTACATGTGTTTTCCTATTTCCCCTCTCAGTTTTAAAAACCTGGTATTGTGAGATTATAGGCCTCCATAATTTATATTTTTCAATTAGTGGATGATGTAACGTTGTGCCTCACAGCATTTTTACACATACTTAGTTTGGGTTCCTATGTTTTCCTGCCCACCTTCTCCTTTCCTTCAGCTTCCAGGCATGCCCTGTCCCAGCCTATATCTTTCCACCAATCTTCCATTTTCCATTTTTATTGTTTCTGATGAAAACAAACAAACAAACAAAAAGCACAGAAGCCATGAAGGCTTTAGAATAATAGGGTACATGATGTCATTCTTTCCATATCCATTTATGAAATGATTCTTTACCAAGTGTTATTATCAATATTGCTGTTGAAGATGAGGAGATTGTGACCCCAGCAAGAAGCCCCAATCCCTAACTATAAATTTCATTTTCACCCACTTTTTTTCTGATGGTGCCAGTGAACCCCCACCGCCTTCCTCATAGGCAAATATAACTGAATAGAATACAAACTAAAGAGAATTCTATCCTATTATTTTACTTCCTATTTTTGTCAAAAATATAAACAGCAGGAAAGCTTGAAATTCCAGGAGACCTTAAAATGGGCAGAATCTTCTGCCTCTACCTGCCCTTTGGCGTGGATTTGAATAAATAAACAAAAAGTGGTTTTTCACACACACACACACACACACACACACACACACACACACACACACAGAGAGAGAGAGAGAGAGAGAGAGAGCCAGGCTGTGAAGGTACACTTAGTGGCTAGACACAGCTGGAAATAATTGGGAAAGAGAGTACGGTGCAGCAGAGTTTAAAACCACATGGACTCAATGATATTTTCATAGTGCTCCAAGCAATTTTCTTCCACAAGTCAAATGGTTTCAAGACACTCTAGCCCCAAATTATATACACAACATAAATGCCAAAAAAAGGAAGAAGAAGAAGGAAGGTAAACTGTAACGCATTAGGACAAAACAACCAGTCACCCTTGAGGAAATTCCTTGTCAAAACTGTGAACAGGACACATCTTAGTACAGACAGCCCTTGAGAAGTCTTTAATCCAAACTGCCCAGCCACCTCATCTACCCCAGTGAAGAGACTATGTAGTTATTCCCAGGAGGCACTGAAGAACACACCTGATTTACGTGGCTCTGTTTCCTTCTGTGTCTGGGAAGGTAGTCCCAGAACTGAGCTAGCAACAATGTACACGTAAATAGGTATTACTGCTTCCATCAACAGTGCTGTGCAGAGAATGTGAAACCTTGCCTGCAGGTGCTCTATAGGTGTGCTATTCAAAGAAAGCCTTACAGAATCTCTCTTGATATGACGGATGATTATTTCAGTATTTTCATCATTAGGAATAAAGTTACTTTCATAAACCCTAAGCATTTGGAAGATAACTTGTCTTTATAATTTTGAAGGTAATCAATAGCCTTAGGGGATATCATCAGGGTTATCTAGAGGAGATCTGACTATTCCTTCTTTAATATAAAAGAGTATTATGTTATACCATGATATCATCCAATTGCTTATCACTTTTCATTTAATTAAATACATTAGTAAATGCCAACCTAGCATGTGGTATGTAAAGAATAATTCTAAGGGTCTTACATGTAAAATTTACTTATACATCTTGAGATAATCACAGCTCTTTATGGTGTTATCATTCAACTTCATGGAAGCCAAACATAAAATCTTAAATAGACACCAAATTAAAAGAAAGTCAATAGGAAACAGCTTAGTTTTAGTACTAAATAGGTATTGTTGTCATATTGGTATTTTAAAAGCATTATAGAAAGAGAGCATGAAGTTGGGTTGAAGAGAAGGTGGGAAGGATATGAGAGAACTTACAGGATGGGAAGAATATGATCAAAATAGGTTGTATGAAAACTAATTAAAAGAAAAACATCCCGACAACTGACCTTGTCAGAGGAAGAGTTAAGGTGGCAGGTATTTAAAAAGGAGAAACTATTTAAAATGTGCCAGACTGACATGAGATTTATAAGAGTTGGAAATTAATATTTCCAGAAAAATTTTTGCAAGAGGTAAATGGTAAAGAGAAGACTGTCCCTCTGGCTTATTAGGAGAGTCTATTCATACAAGGTTTCTGATCCACTTCCTCAGCTTTTCAAAGATATCTTTAAAAGGATACAGCTGCATGGTTGAGCTATTTCTCTGCATTCTTCATGCTTTAGATAACTAATGGTCATGTAGACCAGAAATTAGCACATTACCAATGTGAAAATGAAACTGATCCTCATCTGATTTCAACAGAAAAGTCTTTTGGGTGAAAAGCTGGTTCATCTCTCTGATTATCGATTAGAGGAGCCAAGCTACACTAACCGACACACAGATACAGCAGCCACTGGCTAACAAAGATGAAAATATTTACTGTCTGTTTCACTGAAACAGGTTTGCCAACTTCTGACCTAGACAATTCCTGTAGACTGTTTTTCAACAAAACACAGAAGAAACTGTGAAAGGCTACCAAATCTTTAGCAGACAAAGGCAGACAGGGTTAAGATTTCATACCTCTTTCCAGACAGTGTGCTGGATCCCAGAGGCTTGCCATCTGCCATTGGAGCTTCAGGACCATTATTACAGGGGACATCGAGTTGGCTTAATGGCTGGAATGCCACAGACAGAATCCATGGAAAGCAAAGAAAAGTCGCCAGAGCCCATTAGAGCGAGATAACTTTTTATTGGACTCTCACTCCAGTCCCAAGTTCAGTCTCCCAAACATCTTTGTTTCTAATATGAAATAATTATTTTTATAGGTCTTGAAACAAATTTCAGGTTGAACTATGTGTTTTCCCAGACCATCACCAATCATGTATTTTTGACTGGAATCATTATGGAGTGAGCTGATTCACAAGACTCTGTTAAACTGGTCAGAATCTTGAACGGAAACCCACCAGTCTAGATATATTAGCAGACCGTGTAAACATCTTCTTTCCACACTTAGATTCGGTAACAAAGGATCCAAGATCATGAGGCCTTGGAGTGCTTTCTCCATAGCTGTGGGTTCAGCCTAGTGTTCTAACATCTAAGACTGAAAATAAGGAGTTCTGAAGAAGAAAAAAAAAAAAAAAAAGAAAAGAATGATCTGGAAATCTAAGGAACTGACTACTCAAGGCCACTAGACAGTGTCCTCAGACTTAGGCTATTTAACACTTGAGAAAAAAATTAGGGAATAATAAAATTAGAGTGACATCTGCTTTGTAGCCAAGTTTTAAAATTAATCATTCCATTCTTTACACCTCAAATGATATCCCACTTCTCAGTTACCACTCCACAAAACTCCCATTCCACATCCGGCCTCTCCCCTCTCCACTTTGCCTCTATGAGGGTGCTTCTTCTCCCACCCACCTTCTCCTGCCCCAACATCCCCCTACACTGGGACATCAAACTTCCACAGACCAAGGGCCTCCCTGCCCCACATTGATGTCAGACAAGGCCATCCTCTGGTACATATGTATCTGGAGCTATGGATCCCTCCCTGTACACTCCTTGGTTGGTGGTCTAGTCCCTGGGAGCACTGGGTGGTCTAGCCAGTAGATATTGTTCTTCCAGTGGGGTTGCAAACACCCTCTGCTCCTCCAGTCCTTCTGCCAGCTCCCCCACCAGGGTCTCTGAGCTCAGTCTGATGGTTGGCTCCAAGCATCCACATCTTTATGAGCCACCACATGGTTGCTGGGAATTGAACTCAGGACCTCTGGAAGAGCAGCATTTTCTCTTAACCTATTAACCATTTCTCCAGCCTGTAGCCAATTTTTAAATATTTACATTCTGATTTTGTATGGCTCAATTCACATTTCACAAACCGCCACCATTTAAAGGGGTATGTCTTGTACAAGAAGAAAATAAAGTTACTAGACCCATGTATCTTAGTAATTTAAGCAATCCATGTCACACAGATCCCCTTGACCACTTTAGGACATAACAGTAAAATAATTGAAATTGGATCTAGAGTGCCTTCATGAGCTACTTGTTTCTTCCATTATATTTAGGCCCTTAAATGGTTCAAATATAGTAAGACACATGATCCTAAGTTGTTAGAGTAGGCTCAGCACACATTCCTAATATGTAATTTATACTTACATGAAATTGACTTAATTATGCTGGTGATACTAAAATTACCCCATGTAAGGTAAGTGTAAAGATGAATAAGTAAAGATGTATGAGGTAATAATTTTTGGATAAAACGAAAGAACTGCACTCACTCTTAAGTAGAAATTAAAAAAATAATAATCTAGGAGTGAACATGACTCCAATCATTTTTTTTGTGTGTTTTTCAAGAAACACTTGCACACAAAGCCAAAAGTTTAAGAACTTGATTTTCTGATCAAATTTTACAAATCTATCTTTTCCCTTAGAATCAAATGTGATCAACTCTGCAACTCTATGGCGAGATGTTCCATTAACCACCCAGATCAAAGCATCCACACAGATCTTGTGAGATACACCCATCCATTAAAAGACCACTGAGTATAAATTCCCTTGTGGCACACCCAGTCAGTGTGGATGCATAGCCCTGAAATTATGAAAGACTTCTCTTTTCTTGTGTTGTGAATGAGCTAGTTTGTGTCTCGGTTGCTCTTATTTCTCAGATGGGAAACACTAAGGCACATATGCCTGCACTCCCTTAGCAACTGGCCTCCATTCTCAGTCTTCTTCCCTACCCGCACCTGAAGACTGAGCTGAACATAATGCTTTCCCTGCATTCATTCCTTAGCTTGGCTTTTTAGAGAGGTTTGATGAAAAGAAAGCCCAACGGGAGAAGAGGGCAGGAGCACATACAAGGTGCTGGTTTTCCCAGGCTGTCAACAATGGGCTTCACTAATGTTGTATCCCCGTTTCTTGATCAGTGATGACAGCTGTTGATGGCTTCTGCTTTCAGAAGATACATGTAATGCCTTTATTTTACCCATCCAGAGTTAGACTTGGATGTAATGGTGTATAGTGTCCATAAATAAGTGTAATACTTCCTTTGGGTGTCTTTTTTTTTTCTCAATCTACACATGCTTCTTTAAAAAACAAAAACAAAAAAACAAAACAAAACAAAAAACAGTACATCCTATTGTTAGTTCTAACATTCATATCAATGTTCCAATAAACTGGAATGATTAAACTGATATTTACTTCTTAAAACTATCAGGGTATGAGCATTCATTAAAGGTAGACTCGCATAAGATGATCCCATTCAACATTGGAGACCCCTCTGTGTTCTTACAAGGAGGAAAAAGAGCATGACAGCATCATTGGACCCTATAAAAGGGATAAATAGTGGCTCCAAGTTCATAGTGCAATTATCTTCCCATGGCCTAAGTTCAAATACTATTGCACCAAGGGCTCAAATTTCAACTGTTGAATTTTTCAGAGAATAAATCTCCACGTTTTTTGAAATATATTGTTACTAAGCCATTTTGAATGTATTTCCTTGTCCCCTAGAGCTCTGCCTAAAAGCATTTGCATAGCCTCATGTTATTATTATAGATGTTTAAGTGTCTATAAACTGATTTTCATTAATATAAAATATGAAAATAAGGAATAGATTTAGTGCACATCAACTGTTTACAGAAATTTGGTTATAACAGATTTTTTTTCATTATATCAGAGACTGTAATATTTTGTGGAGTGGTAGATGTTGGAATTCCCATTTATCCCATGTATGGTCAAGTATGCCATGTATATTTTGGCAACTGAACAGGGAGATAGCTCAGAAGTCATCACTGTTGCCGAATGATGCAATAATGAATGGGAAAATAAGAGCTGAATCAGCCCAGTCTGAAAACCTTGGGCCATTGAAAGCCAATACTTAGCAAAGTCAGTGGCGGAAGGTTCTTTCATCTCTGTCTGACCGTTGCTACCCTGATTTTTGGTTTGCTGTGATTTGTAGAAATCAGTCCTATACCATAGCTTCCTCCTCAGACAAATTCATGTCCATGGGCATTCTTAGATAAGGATACTATACTAATCCAGAGACTTTTTGTCATGAAAGCCTGGAGGTCCTGGAAACCATCGGTATGTAATTTCACATTTTCCTCATTCCTGCACAATGGAATTTAATCTGAGTTTCACCAAAGGAAGTTGAGGATTGCAAAAGATTTTTAGACAGTCCTTGCCCAGAAAATCAAATCTCTGGGATCCTTTTCTTTTGCAGGACAAATTGTGACGCGTTCTGAAGAACAACACCAAGTGCTAATCTCTAAACCTTCAGAATACCACGAATTTTGTCTGTCACCACTGACACCAATGATCACTGACATGTTTGCTCTCCAATGTTGCTAAAAACAGATTCTTTGAGAATTAAACTGAGCAACTGTTTCCTCATCTCTGACCATATTTGCATTTCTAAAAAACAATTGTTATGACTATCATATTGATGAATTGGGACCAGTTTGCAACCATCTATAATTATCTAGAAGAAATTCATTATTCTTTTAAGATATCCTTATCAATTCTGCTCTATGAACATGGCTATATTTACATCATAAATATTTGCATCCATTTTGATGCAAGATCAATGTATGCTTAATCTACACATTATATATTATAAGCCATTATCAAAGCATTTACTGTATTTATTAAGGGCAGTAGTGTGATAGTAAAACTATAAAACTTGAAAATATACATCAAATATAACTACATCTCTGATTCTCATTTTTTTCTGCCAAAAAAGCACAGAATAACTGTCAGAATTATAAATTATATAAAATTTCAAATGCTAACCTATCAGTCACTTTCTTTTAATCCATGTGAACTTTTAAACTTTTTCCATACAATAACCTTTCCTTCTGCAGTAAGAGAATAAATCAGTACTATCCAATGTAAAACATGGTTTTAAATATTTTTTTTCAGCTAGGGTTGTACATTGAATTTGCTTCCTCTATAAACTGATGGAAGAGAAGCCAGTGGAGTAATAGTTGAAAGTCGAAGTAACATTTATTACTGTGGTAAGAATGTACAAAATTTTAGTGTATATCTTGAACTTATTTTTGTCACCCATCTTTCTGCAAATAGTAAAATGGTTACAAGTGAAATTAATCATACAATATACCTCCTGTTAGACTCTGTCCCAACCTTTATAGGACTGACTTAACCAATCAATATGCAATTTCTGCAATGATTAAGAACACATTCTCTTCCTACCACTGTATATCATGTTCTCATTCCAGAACATTGCCTCTGGTCAATGCTTTCTTCTTAACAACATAAAAAGTTTTTAAGAATGCAAAAAAACATCCCAGAAAATTCAGTTTAAATGCCCAGCATTCCTTTAATAGAAATGGCAGGTAGAATTTCATCTGTATTAGTCAGGGTTTTAGAATAACAGGTAGTATGTGAATTTAACTGACATGTTTTCTGTGAGTAATTCAATTGACATGGAATAAATCTGGTTATGTTTTTGACTGCTTGGTATTTCAAGGTTTTACATTTTTGCCATTGTGGAGATGGACACAAATCTTAAAATCATTCAGTAGTGGAAATTTTCCCCCACTTATGAACTAACCCTCTACCTCCTCCAGCAGGTCTTGCTATATTAAAAAAAATAGACTGTGGATTTCTGGCTATACAAGATGAAATAAAACTATTTTTTAGATATTTTCTCTGTCCCCAATAACTACAGGAATAAAGCATAGTAATTAGGAAGACATAAACTGCAATGGTTTACCATTATCTCCACATTTTATATCTGCAGTCTGTGTAGTTCTGCCAACATTATCCCATGGTTATGCCCACTGCAGAACCTCAATTCTATGTGATACAAACAATGTTTGATTATGTTTAGTAGTAGAATCTTAAAAAAAAAAAAAAAAAAAAAACAAGTGTATTCTCTCTCTTTCTTGTTACAGGACATTTTATCACACTCTGCAACCAAGATTGTATACTGGAACAGCTTGTTGCTTGTTGGGATGCAGCTCAGCCCTAGCACATACCTTTAATTCAAGAGTGCTGTAGGATATTTGAACACACTGTGTGATTGTGTCCTGGAGAAACCTATCTCTAGTTGTGGTTGGGCTAAGCCCATAGCACACACCATTAATCCCAGGTAACAAAGTTAAGGTTTGTTTGGAGAAGGAAGCATCCATGGTTGAAAATGTTATCTAATTGAGTAGCAGACAAAGTGATGAATCAGAGAAAGATTTGACCAAATACAATATGTCAAACTCTCATAAGAATAGAGACTGCAAGTTGGTACAACCACTCTGGAAACAAGCCTGGCAGTTCCTCAGAAAATTGGACATAGTACTACCTGAGGACTCAGCTTTACCACTCCTGGGCATATACCCAGAAGATGCTCCAACAATGTATAAGGACACATGCTCCACTAGGTCCATATCAGCCATATTTATAATAGTCAGAAGCTGGAAAGAACTCAGATATCCCTCAACAGACGAATGGATACAGAAAGTGTGGTACATATACACAATGAAATACTACTCAGCTATTAAAAAATGACTTCATGAAATAGGCAGGAAAATGGATGGAACTTGAAAATATCATCCTGAGGTAACTCAGACACAAAAGAACACACATGGTATGCACTCACTGATAAGTGGATATTAGCCCAAAATTTCAGAATACACAAGATACAATTCACAAAACTTATGAAGTCCAAGAAGAAGGAAGACCAAAGTGTGAATACTTCAGTGCTTCTTAGAAGGGGGAACAAAATACTCAGAAGGAGGAAATATGGAGATAAAGTGTGGAGCAGAGACTGAAGGAAAGGCCATCCAGAGACTGTCCCACGTGGGGGATCCATCCCATATATAGTTGCCAAACCCTGATACTATTGTGGATGCCAGCAAGTGTTTGCTGAGAAAAAGCTAGACACAGGTGAAGACAGAATGAGCCAGAGCCATTCTGAGAATGGCCAGAGTGAGAAGCCAGAAGATTAGAACATATTGACAGAGTTGTATGAGGCCAAGCAGAGCAATTCAATCAGAAGCAGAGAAAAATTCTAGCTTGAATCGTCAGCTTGGAAAAGAGTTTGAGCCAGAACAGCTGAGTTGAATCAGCCAGACTTCAGAAAGAACTCAAAGTGGGATGTTATTCAGCAATAAGGTTCAGAGGCTGAAAACATTCTAGGCCTAGGTAAGATTGTTTGAAGATTAGAAGCTCCAGGCCGGGGCTGGAGAGATGGCTCAGTGGTTAAGAGCACCGACTGCTTTTCCGAAGGTCCTGAGTTCAAATCCCAGCAACCACATGGTGGCTCACAACCATCCATAATGAGATCTGTTGCCCTCTTCTGGTGCATCTGAAGACAGCTACAGTGTACTTAAATATAATAATAAATATATCTTTAAAAAAAAGAAGAAGAAGAAGCTCCAGGCCTAGGCCTAGGTTAGTAGACAGAGGCAGTAAGTTTCAGAGACAACAATTACATAGAAGCTTTTTTATACCCTCCCTCCTCCTCCTCCTCCTCCTCCTCGTTATTCTTTCTCTCACTGAATGGGAAAGCAAGATTTCATATTGTGAGCACCTCTCTGGAGAAGTCCCTCAAAATAGAAACATCTTTCTACAATGTGAAGTGAGAAATGGGCCTGCCACCCACCACACAGACAGATTTTCAGTCCATTCATTGTTCCCTGAATGCTGAGATAAGGACAGACCAAGCTGAATGTGAGCGTTTGACACTAATATCCTAAGAGTCGCTGAGGCAGGGACAGCTAGCTAAGCCATACCCTGATACCTGAAGACGAGAGGCTGAGAGATCTAATCGACAGTATTTGATCAACTGCAGTTACGGTCATTTAGTTAAGTAGCAATATAATAAGAATACATGCACCTACCACACTGAAGACATTATGAGAACATGAAACAAGAAGCAAAAAAAAAAAAAAAAATAACAGGAATTTGGATCAAAATTGCAAGTGTTTACAGGATTTTTCCAATGAAGAATACAGATAGTACATCATAGAGATGAGAAAGTTTGTCCTAAAATGAAGAGAAAGACAACAGGGAAGCAAGCATATAGCAACCAGAAAAAATAGACATAATTACAGGGATCTATACACAAACAATGTTTTGGTCAGTGACAGGTCTAGAGAATGGTAGTCCCATGATACTATGGGACCAAGAGTCAAGTGATCTCTCACATGTCTCCATCTGTGTCAGTATACTCCGAAGTACACAGACAACAAGATCTCCTAAGAGCACAACACTCACAGTTTATTCATATCTCTACATTGTATGTAATCATGTGCACAGGAAGTTGCCAGATGCAACTGTTATAGCTTCTGTCGCATAACAGGGAATAAGAGAAAAGGGTCTGTACAGAAACAAAACAGAGTTTCATCACAGAAACAAAACAAAAACAAACAAACAAAAAAAACTGGAACTGCATGCACAAGACTCGCAAAATATAAAGCCAGTCAAAATAATAGCATGGAAGAGAGAGAGTGGGTATTGCATCTCAGTCTTTGCTAAGATGCGATTGATAATTGATAGCTTTGTGGAGAAAGAAAGTCAGTCTTTTTGAGGGTTACAGGAACTAAGAGACTCCCCATGCCCAGTAGACGGGCAGATAGATGGATGTCCATCTAAGCAGCAATTAGCAGACTCAATGTACTTTAAATTAAAATTAAAACTAAAAAGGAGCTAGCACATGAATTTCGGAGAGAAATTGGAGATATAGGAGAGGTACTTAAAGGGAGGGGATGGATCTTTGAATTTGATCCAAAATCATTATCAATATATATATATATATATATATATATATATATGTGTGTGTGTGTGTGTATATATATATATGTATATATATATTCACATACATTATATATCTTGCATATATCATGTGTATACTTCAAAATTCACACAAATAAATGTTGAATAAAACATTTTATTATACAAAACAGATTAAAATAAAATGACAACTAAATAAAAATGATGCATACTATAAGAAAGCATATTGATTCCTAACAAACTAAAAGTGTTTCTGTGCCTCAGACACACTCTTTTAACAGGTGAAATTATTTCCTTCCAAAGGAATTTACATACCTCGTGGTTGATTCATCTAGGTTGACTGAACTTAGGTTTTATGACATAAGGCAATGATAGTGACTTGTCTCTCCTCATTCTCTACTTCACAGGACAATATCACACACTGCTAATAAATTGATACCAAATGTTAAAGCTTCCTTTCTGTTGCTATGATAAGACACTCTGACAAAAGTTTATTTCAGATCTCAGTTCCAGGACACACTCCATCACTGAGGAAGTGAGGGCATAAACTCAAGAAGAAACTCAAGAACCAACCACCGCAGAATGACACTTGCTCTCCACATCGTGCTCAGCTAGTGTTCTTATACAGTGCGTGTCCATCTCCCACTGGAATGGAGTCACCACAGTGGGAGGGGCCCTCATCATCCCCATACCGCCATCATTTGTCAAGACAGTTTCTCAAAACATGGCCACAGGCCTATCTAACCAAGAAAATCCAATTTTACGGGGTAAGGTGGGGATCCTCAAGTTAGGTGACTCTTGATTTTGTCATGTTAATGACAAAAATTAACAATGGCACTAACTTATTTATTTAACTGAATTTCTGCCTTTTCCCTTTCTTTTTGAGGCATAGCACTGAGTTTTTGAACCCAGGTGTTCTACCCTACTGAATAAGTGCTCTATGGTTGGATGCTATCTCCAGAACTCATTCTGTTTGTGAATTTTTCAAGGATCAATAGTTTTTTGTTCACATGATTAAAGCTATCTTTTTTTTCTGTATGGAATTATTTTTTAAAACCTCATACAATATATTCTGATAAAATTCTTCCCTTCCTACTTGTCCCAGATCTTTCTTATGCACTCATTTTCATGTTCTTTCTCAAAATAAATAAAATAAATAAAATAAAATAAACAATAAAGCTATACAAAAATTGCAAGGCCAATTTTATGTTGTCTAATTATTCCTGAGCATGGAGCCTGCTGTGTGCTTGCCTTCCCATGCTCACTCTGCTGGAAAATATTGATATTCTCCCTCTCAGCTAATAACACTTACAAATAGATTTAGGTTTGGGTTTAACTTTGCAACCACTTCCCCTTCCCTGTCTTGAGATCTATTTTTTTTTTCTGATGTGGACTTGTGTATGTGTTGTGAATTCATGTGTATGTCATCATAGCAGTGTCTGGAAGGAGTCGTTTCATCAGTCATCTACCCTCTCCTGCTTTTACAACTTTTCTGTCCCCTCTTCAGCATAGATCCCTGAGCCTTGAGAAAGAAGAATTTGATAGACATATCTCAATTAGGGCCTCGTGTTCCAAACTCTCCTGTTCTCTGCACATTTCCCTTTCATCTCTGTGTACATTAAATTTTACTGCAAAAGAAGATTTTCTGTTATGGGTTGAGCTACGTGCTGATCTCTATGTATAGCATCATGTCACAAGGAATACTTTAATTGCCGTTTTCCTTTAGCATAGCAGCCTTCGTAGGTTTTCCTTTAATGACTGACCATGACCTATTTAGTCTCAGTTCTTGGTCACATTAGCATTGTCAGGTATGGGTTCCACCTCATGGAGTGGGCCATATACTCAATGTAAATGTGGTTAGTTACTCCCATATCATGTGTGCCTCTGCTGCACTGCTGTTTCTTCCAGGCAGGTTGCTTATTGGTGGTGGTGGGGGGGGGGGAATAGAATATAGTGTTATAAAGAAATAAGGGGCAAACTAGAATAAGAGGATTCCATGTGGAGGATGAGAGGGCAGGGTGAGGGGACAATTTGGGGAGTGATAACTAAGACTTTTAAAAGCCTTTCATAAACCATGTGGAAACCTACTTCTATAGAATATTATATATGTAAATATATTATATATAATAATATTATATATATATATATATATATATATATATATATATATATATATATATAAATTAAAGTTTCCCAACTAGATATCATATGCTAACTAGTCAGGTCCCCAGTATCAGGAATAAACTACTCCTTAATGAGTCATAGGCCAAAGGGGTCTCAGAGACACCTTCAAACATTGCAGCCTATTGTCAATACAACCTACACCTCTCACCTCTACAACCTGGCACTAAGGCTTTATTGCTGCAGACACCACTTGTTTATGTCATTGAAAACAGAGAAATCGAGCTGGTGCCCAGCTAGAAACTTCGTCCCTACTGGCAAAATCCATGCTGCTGGAAATTACTGTGGACGCTGCGGAAGGGCAAAGGAAGCACTATTCTCATCCAGCTATGAAACCTCTCTTCTCCAATAGGGCTAGAGTTTCAGCATCCATTTTGGCTTACCAAAAATAGCAAAGAGAAAGAAGGATGAAGAGTCAGGGGCAGGACTAAAATAGGAAATCAAATTTATTTGCAAATATTTTCAGATGAAATTTACATTATAATTTATCCATCTTTATCGGATAGTCTCTCTCTCTCTCTCTCTCTCTCTCTCTCTCTCTATCTCTATCTCTATCTCTCTCTCTCTCCAAAGCTACATCTATTTATAGCAAATGTATACTAAATCACCTTTTCCCTTGCTCAGGGATGCTTAATTGCTATTTATAGTCTCTAATCATTTGAAATTATTTTTTTCCTGAATTAGTCAACATGCAACTTGTCTTTAAGGCTCAAAGAGCCAAGCATTTTGTTTTGTGATATTTTCTTTTCTGGTTTTACCACCCATGTCTTGAGCAAAGCTATCCAGGGTCTGGCCATATTTACCTAGGTACAGTTTTTCATCAGCCAAGTGGTCAGGGTTATTTTAATATTGGGGAAAATGTTGGAATATACAACATATGATGCAAAATACCCTTTCCCACTGATTTATTTATGAAATTTTTTACTTCCCTAAAGTATGGTACATGCCTAATGCCTTCACACATGTATTAATTTAATGAAATGTCTCTTTGCAAGAATTTCTTGCTAATGATAGGATCCGAGTTGTGGCAGGCAGTATTTAGGTTATTTATTTTTAAATAGTAATGATGTGTGTATTTATAGCCAAATGGTCCCATTTCCCCTGGAGAGAAATGAACATTTTTAAAAGTTATTTTTTTNGTACATGCCTAATGCCTTCACACATGTATTAATTTAATGAAATGTCTCTTTGCAAGAATTTCTTGCTAATGATAGGATCCGAGTTGTGGCAGGCAGTATTTAGGTTATTTATTTTTAAATAGTAATGATGTGTGTATTTATAGCCAAATGGTCCCATTTCCCCTGGAGAGAAATGAACATTTTTAAAAGTTATTTTTTTATGAGTATTAACTTCTTCCTGGGTGTAGAATCATTAAAAGTGAACTTAATTTTAACTCATTTTTTTAACATATCAAATATTTACATACATAGTTTTTTTTGACCAAAGACTAATAATAGTATGGCTGTTTTTTAATATATAATGTATATATAAATTATATAAATAAAAAGGAAAAATTAATTTCATATGTATCCATTAATTCTTTTAAGTGTTTTAGTTAAACTGAAACTTATTTTAAATGTCATATGTAATATATATCGTAGACTAATTATAAATTAGTGACAGCTACAAAATATTTATTTCTGCTTTGCTTCTAAGAAAGTTAATAAATCCTTTCAGAAGGTATTTACTATCCAACTGATAAAAAAAATGTGGAATCCAGCTGATCTCTCATTTAATTAGCATGTGTCTAACTTTGACTGTGGAGACACTGCCTCATAAGGAGCAGACCTCAGCAGGAGGGTGATAGAAGAATCTCTGAGCATTGCTATTGAGGATGACCATCACAGTAGTGTGAGCCATCGTGGTAGGGTCAGTGATGAGACAGAGACTTGGCTCACCTTCAGCAAATTAACCAAGCATGAAAGCAAGTCTGCATCCAAGTCTGATGTGGGTGAAGAAAGTCTAGAGAAGGCTTCACTTTGCAGTTGGCTTTGGATGAGCAACAGTTGGTTAGCGCTTTGTATTCATGAGAATAAGACCACAGACATGATCCCAGCCCAATCTAGTTAGCATCATTTATTTCTATGACCACCAACTGCACCATTAACATTGCCAATAATATTGTGAATATCCACATGTGGTTTCTAGAAAGACTAGGCAAGAAATAGCTCTGTATAACTGATTTAGTGTTTTAGATTTAAAAAAAAAAAGTTCATATAGCCTGGGATACCTATATCAAATTTGTCTATAATTGCTCTGAATTGTCATTTTTATTCTTAAAATATATAAACACTATATTCAATAATTTTAATTAGGGCTTTATCAATAATACTACACAAAATAGTAAAAATAAGATTGATATTATACATACTGATTTCTACATTAGTAAGTTCTTAATCTCAATTTGTGATTCTCTCTCTCTCTCTCTCTCTCTCTCTCTCTCTCTCTCTCTCTCTCACACACACACACACACACACACACACACACACACACACACACACAACCTAAGATTTTACAATTTATATAGAATGGAGATTTTGGTAGGTGGTTCTATCTCATTTGTTCTATTTTAAATTTATGTGTTCAAAATTATGAGCTTTAAGGAAGCTTTTTTTGGGCCACCTATATTTATGTGTATAAATCTCTTTTCTTTTTCTTTATCAATTATATTTGTTCCTTTGAGAATTTTACATGTGTAGGGGATTGACCGTCACTACTCCTACTCCCACTACTGTGAACCTCTGTCCATCTTACAAATATTTCCCCCACATTCATGTCTCTTGTTTTGGGGAACCACTGAGTCTAACCATATCCATTTGCATTACTTTTAAAAAGAAATCAGTCTGCATTTTTCTTTAAAACTCAAAAAGGTACCTCTGTAGATTTTATGATCTTGTGTTAAACAGTCTAATTGAACAGTTTCAAAATAACTGTGTGCTTCCTTTGCCTTTAGTCTCGCAGACCACATTTTGGGGTTTAATTTCACATACTTATACATTTCAAATTTTATAAAAGAGGTGCTTTTTAAAAATTTAACGTTTCTGTCTTTATAAGTTACATCCAATCAGTACATTCAGAGTTTACTAAGTAATGGTCTTGGGAAATACTTTGTTCTATATTGCAGAAATTGTACATTACTGCATCTAGAACCCTAAATTCTCCACTGTCTCTTTCCATATTGAGTGTGACAAAGGCCTCCTTGTCACACTGGGAAGCTTGGGCTATGAGCAGGAAAAAAAAACCCACTCAGGTAAGCAGGAATGTTCTGGAAAGATTTTAGGAGGTAAGTACAAGCCACTGCAAAGTTTATCTGTGTTGTTTTTTCCAGTGGGCAGTCAGAATGACTCTCGTTCTATGCTTGCTTGACACCCTACAAGGAATTTCTATATGTTTACCCGCAAGTCTTCATTGCACCCTCTGAGGTAAATACATGAGGGTTGGCAGAAGTGAGAGCGAGCCCATGCATTTTTCATGAGAGTAACTTCAATAGGGTAAAATAACTTGGTGTCCCAAACATTATGCCAACAAATGACAAGGAAGCCTGTTTATATTCAGATTGTGCAACCAAAAACGCTTAGCTTCCCCACATTCCAAGGCTTCCAGCCAGCATATTCGGTTAATCCACATTTTTTTCTTCTTCTTCTTAAAAAAATTCAATTAACCAAACAAGAACAGTTTCAAAGGCTACCTGGAAAATATGTGCTAGGTCTCTACGTGTTTAATTGTTGTCATATAATTCCTTGAAAAACAACTCTCACAGTTTAAAAAAAAAGCCATATTATACCATGTACAGGTCCCCTGGACTTAACCCACATAATCTCAACTGTTCACAAGCCTTGGTGGCCTGAAATATCTATTCACTGATATGAAACGTCATGTCCTTTTGTTCTTCACAAGAGAGACAACGCTAAATCACTTGAACACCATGTCATTTCGAAAACTTCTAAATTTACTGAGCAGTCAAATAATGAAGATACAAATAAATATTGCCGGGAAATAGAAGGGACTAAACTCAAAAGTGCTTTCCTGGATTGGCTGATCGTTTTGTATCTGAAGCACATTCCCAAAGTGCAGTGTGCGGACCTACAGCACTCACACCCCTTAGGAGGGCCTGCCATGCAAATTCTTGGGACTCCGCTCCATGACCACTTCATCCAAACTTTAGACCCCAGTAATAGATAGATGATACAGATTCATACCAAAATTGAAGACCCAGAGACGTTAGGACAGTGTTTAATGACTTTGTATTGTTTCCTAAGACGCCTGCACTGACCATGTTAAATCTGTGACCAGAGTGATAAGATCAGCTCTGTGCTCCGAGGTTCGTTTAAAAAGAACGGTGCTCAGCTCCTCTGCAGCATCTCGCAAAGCAGCGGTCAGACGTGTGTCCAGATGTGTATTCAAGGCCCCACCGGTACCTTTAGAAAACGTGAGAAACTCATTGCACACCTCGTTGCCATATTTATACCTACTCTTGTCCTATTTCTTAAAAGTCTTGGCACCCGGCGGGCAGCAATGTCGGGAATCAGCTGCTGCTTTCTTTCTCATTCTCCTTCCTTTGTGGAGTGGAAAAAGTTCTTTTGCTTTGGTTTCTAAAGATAGGCATTCATGACATCTTTGTTATTGCTGGAAATATGAAGCTTTGCAGGAGCACCCCAATTTGGCTACATAATGCCAAGTGGTCAGCTTGAAAGTCTGTGCATACAAGTAACATAATAAGGGCTCATAGGCTGCATCTAGATATTTAGGAATGTGTGTATATGTATATATAATATTTTAGGTCTGGAGACATAAGGGGGGTTAGGTGCATAGAAGAGAATGTGGGGAAAAAAAGAAAAAAGTGAAAATTATATAATTATGTTTTAAATTTTAAAAAAAATGTTAAAAAATTTTATTAGGAATGGCCAACAAGATAAGTGCTTATTTGGGAAAGTATCCAAAGACACTCCGATGGTTATGCAATAAGAAATCAAGCAAATTCTTTTTAAATACATGGTGTGGTTTTGTGTTAAACTCGCCAAGGAATCCAGAAACAAATTTTTCTTCCAGAATGTGTTAGTTTTATAACGCCGCAGAAAGAATCCACTGCCTACCACCTGAGTGAGGGAAAACAAACAGGTTTATTGCTTCGAACCTGTGGAATTCAAAAGTCCTACAGTCAAGGAATTCGCCAAAATGTGTAGGGTCCAGAGCGGCAAGAGGGACTCCATGTTCTTCCTTTCACTATCTTGTGGCACGTGCCTGCAAGTTCTTGGTTTGTGGCTCACTCTCTAGCAGTAGTTCTCTCCTTATTCCGCTTTTCCGTCTGTGTTTCTGTCATGCATATTTACTTCTGACTCTGCTTCTCTTGATCTGCCTCCCCCTCCCCCCCACTCACAAAATGTGCTTCCGGTGACTCTGTGACTCTATTGGCCCACCACATACTCCCATGTGCTTCCGGTGACTCGGTGACTCTATTGGCCCATCAGATACACCCAATAATCTCATCTCAAAGCTCTCACATAAGCACAGATGCAAAATACCTTTTGTTCATGTGAGCAGTGGGTTCCCACACCATAGAAAGAAGACGCATGGACCTTTCATTTTTGAGAGCAGGGTGTGTACATCATACAAGCAGGGTGTGCCTATCATACAAGGGAGGACAGTTTTCAACAGTCAGTTATATACTTCTTTATCCATCCATCAAGTGGATTCATACAAATATTTGCATCCAGTACTATAGCTGCATGAAAGAGAGCAACATCGTTTAAAAGCGTTTGTAAATATTATCCCAGACAGTGACAATATATGTAGTGCTGTAATGAAGAAAACCAAGCCTATTGATGATAAAGCAGACAGGTCCGGGTGAGCTGGCTCGGTGGGTAAAAGTGCTTGCCTCTCACAACCCGAGATTGATCCCTAGGGACCCATTGGTGGAAGAGAATGAAGCGAGTCTTTCGAGTTATCCTCTGATATCCACTCACGTGCACAGGCTCACCACATAAATAAATAAATAAATAAATAAATAAATAAATAAATAAATCATTACATAAAGAAAAATTAAAACAGCATATGTATCATGGTAAACAACAATGATCTGTGCTCTTGGGTCTTTTTTTGTATCTTTATCTTATTTGTGTCTTTAATGAATAACAGTGGGTATTTTATGTTACATTTATAACAATGGAATACATAAATGTTCTTTTAAAGAGAATAGAAGGTGGCTTGCTGAGAACTTTACTTGCAATTTCATAATTTTACTATGCAAAGGAAACTGTTTTCTCTTATTAATATTACAATCGTGGCAGTAGACATAAATATGTTCTGTGTTTAATTTGTAAGACCAATAAAATTTACAATGTCTAAGGAGAATTATGAAGTCAGTCTGTAATACAATTTATTTCTTTTTTGAATAACACAGTAAATAGTCACATAGAGGACTGAAACATTTTAATGTCAATTACAGAACTCAAACAAGTCTTTTGTAACTGCTACAAGAGATGAAAATAACCAAATATTTTACAACAATCAGCTTACATCAAGAACTGGTTCCTTCGGCTGCAAACATATGTTGATTACAGGTGACTGAGAACGCCTTTGTTTTAATCAAATTGTAATAGACCAGGGATCTAGCAAATGTCTAGAGAAACCAGAAATGACAGCATAAATTGAGTCCCAAGCTTTACCCTCAGACTACCTTTGAACATTTCGTTGATCTCAGCTCTGGCAAAGAAAGTCGCACCAAATGAATTCAATTTAATTTCTGTAATCTGTGAATTCATGAGTGAATGCAGGTGAGGCTATTTGTTTTCAATGAGCCATTTAATATCATGGAGGGGTTTTGTAATTTCTAATTAATTTTTGCCCTCAGCTGGCCGATTGATTAATAACCCATGGGGAGTGAGCAGCCAGCCACTTTCCCTCCCAAGTAATTACTACCGAAGTAAGAACGTCACATTCAAAATCACTAAAACCATATTAAACATCATTAAAGCCATATCAAATGCAAGCAAATGATGATGGCAAGGACAGGTCCAACAAGTTCCAATTCCTATTGATTAATTAGTAAAATTTATGTCACAAGCATGGCAAACCTATCTTTAAAAAAAAATAAAGAATAGAAAAAAAGAGCTGAGATTTTTATTGAAGCTACTTCAACTATCCAACCAGATGGTTTTTTTTTTCTTTTTCTTTTTCTTTTTTTCTTTTTGGTCAGCAGAATATAATATAAGCCTGTGCAAGAGGACTGCTATATTTAACTCAGACAAACACATAACAAATCACTATTCCGTAGTGCGAAGGCACACCTCATAGGCTCCGTTTTCTTCCCTTTTTTTCCTTTTTTCTCTCTCTCTCCCTCTTTTTTTTTCTTTCCTGGGGCCTGGATATAAGACCACAGCCATCTAAATAATCCTTCAGAAATAAACCAATGAAATCGCGAGTCCTACAACAGACAGGGCATTATACCTGGTGCTGGTAAATGTTTCCATAGCCCCAACCACCTTTCCAGTAAAAATTTTGTCCCCAGGGGAAAGTCAGCAACTAAGATTTTTTTAACTACTTTTCTGCAACAGAAAAGTTTGGGGGCAATTGAACCTTTATGAATTTTAATATTTATAGCTATTATTTTACTTAGAGAATTACCCACCCATCAAGTTTATTGTGGAAATATTACTACTGTATTACTATATATACATAAATAAAATTCTTCTGAAAATTTAGATGATTAACTATGAGACTGCTTCTTAATGAAGTAAATAAATTAAAAATTATTTTGTTTCCATAGATTATTTTTTATGTTCATAATTATTTCATGAGTATTTCAAATACATGGATATAGGAGGGTAAGAGTCCTTTGTAGAAAATAAAATTGGTTAATTGCTTGCAGAGCAAACCTCTATGGATTGTCAAGGTCCATTTAGATTAGACTCTTAAAGGTTGGAATGTTTGGACCTCGCTAAGCATGGTAGCATGGGCCTCTAATCCCAGCACTCAGATTCACACCGAAGGATTGCCTTTCTTTCAAAGTCGGTTTAAACAAAATGCACCACTAAACCTTGAACAGCAAACTTCAGCTTGTCTGTTTTACCTTTTATAAGCATGTCTCCCCCTGTCCTGTATTGTGCTGAGAGTGGAACCCAGGCCCTTGCACATGCTCAGCAAGTGCTAGACCACTCAGCTCTGTGGGCAGTGATAATTTGCTTTTTGTTTTGAGACAGTTTCTTAGTTGCCTAGAACCTTGTGTAAGTCACACAACCAGGCAGACCTTGAATTATCACATCCTTCCTCCATCTCCCATCTTAATAAACTTGCAACTCATGAACAGATCTTCAGTAAAGATAGGACACTGCACATAAAATTTGGCCTTTGCTACTAGAGGCTTTGGTGTGACACATGAAAGACAGGGCATAGCGACAGTGAACTGTTTCCCGAAGTTTGGTAAGAATATAAATGTTACAATGGTTCAAAGGAAACATTATGTTAGTTGCCAAAATCTAAGATGCAGATGAACCCTTTACCTAACATAAAGGTGGAATCTGCTTAAGAGCCATTTATGTCTGCACGTCAAAGCATACCTATGTATTCACACACACATATATACATGTATATATGTGCATCGTTGTTTATTTTTGAAATAACTTTGGAGAAATTGTTTTCAAAAGTGTGTAGAGCCAGCATAGACACAATTACATATGAACAGAAAAGGAGTAGACTCCTGCTAATGCCTGCTAATTTAACTGTGTCCACCTATCCAAACTCTGCTAAGCTAGATAACACACAAACAGAGTGAAGTTTAAAGAATAAAACCCCTCCCAGCCACGCTTGCCTGTGTCTGATAAGCAGGGTATGAAATGTAGAGCCGAGCCCAGGCACCCAGGTTTTATGTCTCAAAAAGAGAAAGTAAGCCATAGAGGGAAAGATAAGATCTAAACAGCAAACAAGAGTGTGCCTTCCTGATACTCAAACTGGAGAGGAAACATGTGTTTGGGGCTTATGAACTGTTCTCTGAACTTAATGAGCAAGCCTGCCGTTCTAGACTGTTGCATGACTTTGGGAGGTCATAAAAAATAACACTTCTCTTTGCTTTCTCCGGTGACTCCCGAATGTGATTATTATGAAATGAGTTTTCTCTTACAAGGAAATGATTGCCTCTCAAAATCATCCTCTATAATAGTAACAAACAATATAAAGCTGTCCATCAAAAGGAAAATATTATGCTTTTAATCCCTAGTTATTCCAAGAAGCACCATTTAAGGAAATGACTTAACTCCAGTTTTTAAATTGTATGTATTATCATTGTGTGTGTGTGTGTGTGTGTGTGTGTGTGTGTGTGTGTGTGTGCGTGTGCGTGTGTGTGTGTGTGTGTGAACATGCATATATGTTGTATATCAGTACACATATAGAGGTCACAGGACAACCTTGTGGGGCATTTTGCTGCTTCTACCTTTCATGTGGTTGTGGAGTTCAAGCTCAGCTTGCCAGACATGCATGTGAGACATCTTGTTGGCCCAGTTATGTGTTTTTGTTGGAGATTTGTAATAGCTGTGGGTCTGTGCATAGGGGAATAACGTGGCAGCAAAAGAGAAAAGAACATATCCTAGCCTGAGCTGGTGTCTGGTCACTGTGGTGATGCATACACATTCCTCATCACAGTATCATGAGGTTTGGAATCTGATATTTTATATCAACAATGGTTGCTACATAGTATCTCAGCTCCATTGGGACTCATGTTCTTTCTCATCTGTAGGAACTGCTAAGAGTTGCCACAGCTTCCCTGATGGTAGCACAGATGTTGTGTGGCAGACAGAGATAGAGGCTTACAGGACAGTCTCAAGAACTACCAGATTCAACCTGCACAAAAATGTACAGATGCTTGGAATTCTCTCACTATATTTTATAAAGATTTATTTTTACTTCTCTCTCTCTCTCTCTCTCTCTCTCTCTCTCTCTCTCTCTCTCTCTCTCTCTCTCTCTCTCTCTCTCTCTCTCTCTCTCTCTCTCTCTCTCTCTGTGTGTGTGTGTGTGTGTGTGTGTGTGTATGTGTGTGTGTGTAAGCGAGGGGACATATGTACAATGCCCTTGAAGGCCAGAAGAAGGCATTAGATCCCCTGAAATGAAAGTTACAGGTTGCCAGCCTCTGTGTAGGTATAAGGAATTAAACTAGGGTCTTCTGCAAAAGTAATAAGCACTCTTAACTCCTAACAATTATTTTTTAAGTCCCTGACACCATTTTTATTTAAATTAGTAAATTAATTTGATGGTAGCAAATGTGTCCTTGTCTGCATTACACAAATACAGGTGAAAGTGTTCTGTGCAGTTACATAGAGAGTTCTTTAGATTTTTAATTAAGTCAATTAGGTGATAGCCCTGCTCAGGCCTTCTTAAGTTCTGAAAGGAAAATGCTAACTCTTCAACTAGAATTGAGTCTCTCTCTCTCTCTCTCTCTCTCTCTCTCTCTTCCTTTCCCCATCTTTGTCTTTTGTCTGTGTATTTTGAAGACACAATATTCAAAATGATATTTATTTTATTTTGGTTATGCCGTTTTTATTTATATGAGTGCACACATGTTTGTTAGGTTTGAGCAAGTGAGTGCTGGTAATCCGGAAGTCCAGAGATCCCTAGAACTGGAGGGACAGGGAAATGTGAGCCACCTGAAGTCAGTGCTGGGCACCTGACTCAGAGCAAGCAGTCATCAGTCAACTGCTGAGCCACCCCTCCAGGCTTCAAGACACATATTTTTTATATAATAAAATATATTTTATTAATTCATTAAGAGTTTCATATATTAATGGATTTTTACTATATGTATAATATGTAGGAAACCTACTGGATTATTTGTTTTAACTCTAAGATACCTGAATATGCATACACCACTGTCTCAAAGTCTAAAATAACTTGCACTCTGAACCATTTCTCCCTAAGCCTTTAACATAAGAGCTACTCACCCTGTGTTTAATGCTGTTGCGGAAGTGTCAAGCAGCCAATGCTCTCTCAGTACTCTGACACAGTTCAATTGCCTTCCTTCCTTGGATTGACTTCCTGTCGTGCGATTTCGTAGTTACTCATTTTACTTTTGCTCTTATTTCTATTACCCTCAAGAAAATACATGGCTTTCGTTCTTTCTCTTGAATTAATTCATTAATTTTATAGCCAGCATGGGTGTGAAACCTTTTCTACTTTTTCTATATCTTTGGCTGAAGCAGATATCAAATATTGGTTTTAGTGTATTATCTTAGTGAAGAAAAAAATAGTTACCATCCTAGAAACTTCCATAAATACTTTCATACAGGCTAACCACCAAGATGTATGTTAGAACAATTTCACATCACACCTGTGGCTATTACATTATAAAGAAGTCAAACATTGCTTTATTATTGGTGCCAACAATTATCTCTGATTTCATACTTTGTGTGAAAGTTTGATTAACTACCAATGGCTCTTTCATTGTTATTCACCAGGACACCCTGAGCACAAAGAAAGCTATTGCTGGTGGGTTATATATATTTTTTCTAAGCATCATTTACTACAACTTCTCCGTGGCTTGATATAGTACATCAATGACATCATCCCGTTTGGATTCTCCATCACAGATTCTCATGGGGTTTTGACCATTGTGTTGGCAGAAGTACTATGTATGGACTGGCAGCATCCAGACGGCAGTGGTGGTATGGCTTAAAGGAAGAGAGGAGAGGTGGATTGTGAATCATGACTTTATTAGGTTGAAGAAGGAATGGCAGGGTGCTCAGATCATGGAGGCGACAGCATGGAGTGCAGGAAATTCAGTTCATGGTGGGGTAAAGAAGAAAGCCCAGTGGGAACCACAATCCAGGGTGATCTCGAGGGCCTACCCCCAGTGATTCTCTTTGCCACATAGAATCTCTCTGCTCAAGTTTTAACCCTCTCCCTTAGTATTAAGTATATCCAAATTAGGAAAAAAATTACCCATCTTAAGTAACATCAGTTAAACACTTTAAAGATATTACTAGATAAGAAATAGTTATAAAGGTATGGTATGTGAGATGTTTTCTCTTATTCTTTAATATTTTATCTATTTAATAGCATTAAATAAACAAGCAGGAGAAACAGACTCTCTGTATAAGACTTTGGGGACATTTTATATTCAAACTATAATAAGGGATTCACATGAGGTGCTTCTTTTTGAAAGTTACTGATAGTCCTTTGCTAGAAACATAGAGAGTGCTAAATTCACCTTCAATCTAGCACAAACAAATAATGTTTCTTAATTGTAAGTTACCTTGTAAGAATAATATTGTTGTGAATTTTCTGATAATTTTGATTCTTTTCCATGAGTTTACTTACTTCTCCAGTGTAGAATATATTTTTGTTAGTTCTTTAGATATTACCCTCAAATTCATATAAATGTCTTATTTATGCCATAAAATATGTGACTCTAATGTAAATACAAAGAATAGTGGTGACTATAAAAACAGATTAAGAAGATGTATGTTAAGGAAATTTATATCTGTAGTATTTACCAACATGTATCTATGTGTACTGACTCATTATAGAAAATATAATAAACTAAATAAGTTTTAAGAAATCATCATTCTATGATCTCAAAATATAACACTTACATATACACTCATAGAGTTTCTTCTACAGACTAATAACATGCATTATGGTCTTTTAGTTTTACTAAGGATTCATATAGCTGGCTCAGTGGATAAATAAACTTGTCCCCAAAAGCTGACAACCTAAGTTCAGTCGCTAGAACATACACAAAGTTTGAAGATCAGAACTAACTCCACATAATTGTATATGTTCACTGTGGCACGCATGGTTATATACACATGCAATGCTATTAAATAGATAAAATATTAAATTAAGGAATAAGAGAAAACATCTCACATACCATACCTTTATAACTATTTCTTATCTAGTAATATCTTTAAAGTGTTGAACTGATGTTACTTAAGATGGGTAATTTTTTTTCCTAATTTGGATATTTACCACCTCCCCAAGTCTATGATAATTAGAAATATATTCCCTCCAAGCTTAGAAACAAAGCTAAGCTCAGTCACCCTTTCTCCTTCCCTCACCCACACTGTTTATGTTAACACCAGAGTGAGCTAATAAAGTTAGTTGAGGTGTTAAAAGTGTCAGTTTTAATGAATGTTAAGTTTATTCTTGAAGGTAGCTGGTTGAAACCATTGGGATATTTTCCAATAAGTACTTTACTGTGTATGTTGTTTTCACCATTGTCCTTGTGAACATATTCCTTACCTTTGCCATGTAGCATCAGCCTAAGTTTGTGGCCACGTGAGAAGTGGATGAAGATTTTCCAGACTCTGTGAGACTGAAGCCATTAGTGTAGATATATGAAAGGCAAAGTTTTACAAATGTTGCCCTAGGGGCTGTTTTTTTTTTTTTTCTTTAACATACTTTCATTATAACCCTTCAATTTTGCCTTCACCTCTACACATTGAATACATACATAGTTATTGATATTACTCATTTTTCTGACATTCTTCCCTGTAATGAATTAAATATCACCAGACCGATGGCTATTATTTTGGGGGCAGGTAAACTAAAAACACACCTATAATGAACACGCAGGATTTATTATAGCCAGAAAAATAATCAGGATAAAAGATGGCTTTCATTATCTTAATCCTCACCTTTAGCAGCTTCAAATACGTGATGGAAAAAGTAAAGTATGAATAAATAAATAAATAATAAAGTAATTTTCCTTTGGGTTTTGGAAAGAAAAAAAAAAAGATGGGCTTTCATTAAACCCACATTTCCCACTTTCTCCTGTTTCCCCTCCTACCTGTTTACGTATTTGTGTGATGGCTGAAGAGGGCTTAGGGGTAAATCATTTAGCCGTGGAAACTCTTTCTTTGTGCAAATCCATATGGCCCAGCTAGTGCTATTATTGAGTTAAATTTGCATACATACGTGGGGGAAATCCACGGGTTTTTCTAGGAATTTCATTTTCAGAGAAGTTTGTTTCCTATGGGTATAGGGGGAAAAAATCTGGAGTCATTGCCAAGCCTACTGAATAACTTCATTTGAACATTGACATAACTCTGAACCCCAGCACTCTGAGGTAAATATGTGTGTCCTTGGCCTCAGAACAGCTAGGAGGTAACATAAGAGATTCAAGAATCTGGTCTACTTCAAAAAGCACCAGGTACATAGCCCCATGTGGGGGTGGCAGACCAGCTTTGCAGCAGGTGGGATCTAAAGAAATATTGTTAGTACAAGTGTCATACAAGGTGGTGTCATTATTGTTCTTGATCTTGCTGCAACTCATAGTTTGTGCCCTGGAAAGCCTAATAGAATTTACAATGGTCACCATCTCTAAACTGCCTATGATTTAGACTATTCATACAGGAGCTCAGACATTAGCACTGTGTAAGGGAGAGAAGCAAAATTTCTTTATTTTATTTTATTTTATTTTATTTTATTTTATTTTATTTGATCAGTGGTTTCCCCAACCAAAGTAGCAGCTTAGACACCAAGCTGTACCAGTTGATGTACTGCATCCTGGTGTATCCATTTCAGTAACCAAATGCAGTGTATATTCTGTATTCGTTACCTCTCTGTTGCTCTGTTAAACACCATAGCCTTCTTAATACAAAGAAGGATTTATTTTTTTTTTTTTTGATTTTCTCAAAATGTCTTTATTTGTCATCATGTTTTTTTTTTTTTTTTTTTTTTTTTTTTTTTTTTTTTTTTTTTTTTTTTTTTTTTTTTTTTTTTTTTTTTTTTTTTTTTTTTTTTTTTTTTTTTTCTTTTGTCTCATGGTTTCAGAGGGATAAGGTAGGGACATGTAGCAGAAAGAGCAGGCAAGGCCATGGAGCAGGAAGTTGAGAGTTCATGTCTTCATCCACAAAAGCAAACCAGAGTGAGGGAACCAGAAGTAGAGGGAGGATTTGAACTCTCAAAGCCCTGCCTCAGAAACATACTTCTTCTGGAAACGCTGGACCTTTGAACGACTGGGTAACCACTCAGATTAGAAATTGAAGGTCGAGCCGGGTGGTGGTGGCACACGCCTTTAATCCCATCAATTGGAAGGCAGAGGCAAGTGGATTTCTGACTTCGAGGCCAGCCTGGTCTACAGAGTGAGTTCCAGGACAGCCAGGACTACACAGAGAAACCCTGTCTCGAAAAACCAAAAAAAAAAAAAAAAAAGAAATTGAGGGTTGAAATATATGAGCCAGTGGGGGGTCAGTTATCATTCAAATCATTACACAATCTTTAAAGTCAAACACATAAAAGATGTGTGTGAATGTGCACAGGGAACTTGCATAGAGCAGAGAAACATGAGTTATGTCACTGTCCTCAGAGCCAATCGGGATTTTCGGTGTTTTTCTTCTCTTGCAGTAAATGTCTATGCAAATTGTAGACAATCCTAGGCTGGTCAACAGTGCAGTTTATTTGTTGCTCTGTATCCAAATGTCCCAAGACAGCCAGGACTACAAGGAGAAACCCTGTCTCCAAAAACAAAAACAAACAAACAAACAAAAACAAATCAATATACAGAGATTTCACTTTTATGTTTCAAAGTCACTTTCCTTTTTGTTTTTATTAGATATTTTCTTTATTTACATTTCAAATGTCATCTATCTCCTTTCCTGGTTTCCCTTCTGAAAACCCCCTAACCCCTCATCCCCTCGCTCCTGGCATTCCCCTACACTGGGGCATAGAGCCTTCACAAGACCAAGGGCTTCTTCTCTCATTGATGACCAGCTAGGCCATCCTCTGCTATGTATGCAGCTGGAGCCATGAGTCCCACCATGTGTATTCTATGGTTGGTGGTTTAGTCCCTGGGAGCTCTGGGGGGTACTGGTTAGTTCATATTGTTGATCCTCTCATGGGCCTGCAAACCCCTTCAGCTCCTTGAGTCCTTTCTCTAGCTCCTTCATTGGGGACACTGTGCTCAGTCCAATGGATGACTGTGAGTATCCACTTCTATTTGTATTTGTCAGGCAATGGCAGAGCCTCTCAGGAGACAGTCATATCAGGCTCCTGTCAGCAAGCACTTGTTGGCATCCATAATAGTTTCTGGGTTTGGTGACTGTATATGGGATGGATCCTCAGGTGAGGCAGTCTCTGGATGGTTGTTCCCTCAGTCTCTGCTCCACACTTTGTAATTCTTTCCATGGGTATTTTGTTCCCCCTACTAAGAAGGATTGAAGTACCCACACTTTTGTCTTCCTTCTTCTTGAGTTTTATGTGGTTTGTGAGTTGTGTCTTGGGTATTCCAAGCTTCTGAGCTAATATTCACTTATCAGTAAGTGCATATCATGTGTGTTCTTTTGTGATTGGGTTACCTCACTCAGGATGATATCCTCCAGATCCATCTGTTTACCTAAGAATTTCATAAATTCATTGGTTTTAATAGCTGAGTAGTACTCCATTGTGTATATGTACCACATTTTCTGTATCCATTCCTCTGTTGAGGGACATCTGGGTTCTTTCTAGCTTCTGGCTATTATAAATAAGGCTGCTATGAACATAGTGGAGCATGTGTCCTTATTACACGTTGGAGCATCTTCTGGATATATGCCCAGGAGAGGTATTTCAGGATCCTCTGGTAGTACTATGTCCAATTTTCTGAGGACACCAGACTGATTTCCAGAGTGGTTGTACAAGCTTGCAATCCCACCAACAATGGAGTAATGTTCCTCTTTCTCCACATTCACTCCAGCATCTGCTGTCACCTGAATTTTTGATCTTAGCCATTCTGACTGGTGTGAGGTGGAATCTCAGGGTTGTTTTGATTTGCATTTCTCTGATGATTAAGGATGTTGAACATTTCTTTAGGTGCTTCTCAGCCATTTGGTATTCCTCAGTTGAGAATTCTTTTTTCAGCTCTGTACCTCATTTTATGCTCTAAGATCAAGAATTGACAAATGGGACCTCATAAAATTGCAAAGCTTCTGTAAGGCAAAGACACTGTCAATAAGACAAAACAGCAACCAAGAGACTGGGAAATGTCTTTACTAACCCTATACCCAATAGAGGGCTAATATCCAATATATGCAAAGAACTCAAGAAGTTGGACTTCAGAGAACCAAATAATCCTATTTAAAAGTGGGGTACAGAGTCAATAAAACTTTATTGGTAGAATTTTCATGTCTCATATTTCCTCATAGGACCCATGTAATAATAGTTTTGAATGAATATGTCCTTCCTCCAGCTTTGCAGACAGGAGCTTTTAAATGCCTGGCATAAAATATTGTCTTTCTCTCTAGAAGAGTTGATTAAACTGACTGTAATTTTACAATCTTAGACAGAATTTCTAACAAGATATATGGCTGAAGTCTTACAGCAGCAAGCAAGCAGGTCAGGCTGCCATTATTTCAATCATCAGCAATTAGGTTGGTAGTTGAATATTTGATTCTGCAATGACCAGGCTGAAATTTACCATATATCAATATATTTGAAGAGTTCTATGATTTTGTTTCTCAAAAAGTATTAATCAGTGGCACTTGGATTCTTCTAAGTCACATAAAGATGCATTTATAAATCACAAGGATTCATTGCATTGATGTTTGCACCCTACAACACATGATCACTGTAGTAGTTTTCTGGAATAAGATGGAGGGCAAGAAGTTCAATTGTGAGTCTTATGTTGTCTAATTTTTATGAAGGTCACAAGTTAACCGTGCTGAAGTGGAATTTTAAGTAAATTTTTAAATGAAACACTGTTCGTACACTGGAAAGTATGTTTCAAAGTTAATGATGATAAAGTCTAATTGCTTTTTGCCTAGATGTAAGTCTCACTCTACAAGATGAAACCAACATCTGGTACCATTATTGTTCCAAAGCCCTATGGGTAGAGAAATCCTAGACACTACTTTTCCTAATAGATATGGTGCTAAATATACTCATAATGACTTATCATTATTTCCCTAGATTAAGATGTCTCTCATCAGAGAGGATACTATGTGCAGAAGATGATGACCAATAGAGACTCACAAATGACTAAGGCCAGAGAATAAGAGACCACATAATGTCCAGCACTAGATGGAACATATATCCCATACCTCCTCACCCTCCCAAGACTCAGGGATCATTGCGTAAGAGGGGATGGAAAGAACACAAGTGGCAGAGGTGGTGGATGACCACAAGAAAACATTCTCTTCTGGACATAATAGGGAAACTGCAGATATGATGTCACTGTGGTTTGTGACCACATGACTTGTGTAATGTAAACCAGACTGAATCCCATCATGGATAGGAGAATTGGGCACAAATATCCATTCATCTGCCAGAAATATTGGCAACTCTTAGCTTCTGGGAGAGGAAAAGTCTTAGTAAGTTGTCTGTGCTACAATCATCACACATGCAAGAATATTTAAGCAGCACAAATTGGCCTTGATGAAAAACAAAAACAAAAACAAAAACAAAAACAAAAACAATAAAATAGTCTCAGGAAGAAGGGAGATGGATCTGGCATGAGTTGGTGGAGGAAGGATAAACAGGATTAAAATGTATTTTAGAAAGTTCTCAAAAAGCCAATAAAATGGTTCATTTTTAAAAAAGAATAAACAGAAACTTGTAATCAAACTATAAAAATAATCTATCACAGGGTCTCATTAAATGTAAATTTTCAGCCAAAATCACTTTTACCTATATAAAAAGTATCATTATAATAATAAATATTTTTAAAATTATAGGTGAGTAGATGACTTTTATGGAAAATAGACTAAAATCTTAAGTAAAATTAAAGTAGGAGCAATCCAATTTTTCTTATTTGTTTGCATAGTTTATATAAACTTCTAGAATGTAAAAGTGCACAGAAACAGAAAAATATGAAAAGGTAGAAGTCCAGGTGGAACTCCATGAATAAAGTTCTCAGGACATTGTCACCCATGGTTTTGAGAGACACAGATGTTTGGGGATAGTAGCACTTCTATGATTTCTTACCCATGCTCCTGTAAAGTCAATCAACTCAATGGCTACTCTGGGCCTGAATGGAAATTGTGTTGTTTCTTTGATTTGCTTTCTTGCCAATAACCTGTCTGGGATAATTAGACATTTTTCCACATCCACCCCATGACAAACCACACAATATAACAGCAAGTGGAACCCTAGTCTAAAGTATATCACCGCTTGTCTGAGTTCAGGACAATCTCCTCCAAGAAATTCTAATACTTTATCTAATAAAGATGCTGTAGCTAGAGAACCCCACTATAAGAGGCTAAAGTCTTTAGTATTGTCACGATTTGAGTGGTCCCCATGGCTCATTTATTTGAATGCTGGGTGTCTAGTTGTTGGGTCTGTTTTAGGAAGAATTAGATACTATGGCAATATTGAAAGAGGAGGAGGTGCATCACTAAGGGTGGTCTTTGAGGTTTCAAAAGCACCACTCCTCCATGACCTCTCTCCTTCCTTCTCCTTTCTGTCAGTCTCCTGCTTTTGAAACAGATATAAGCTCTTAGCTTACTCTTCTAGTCCCATCCCTCCCTCCCTTCAGCCATGATTCCCTTCATGATGATCATGGACTAACCCTCTAGAACTGTAAGCAATTCCTTAACCAAATATTTTCTTTTACATGTTTTCTTGGTCACAGTGTTTCTTCAGAGCAGCAACACAGTAACTAAGACAAGTACATTTCTTCTACTGAATATCATATCTCATAAACACAACCTTCTGTGGAATAGGCAATATTTATCATCATGATCACAGACACATACACACATGATCACATACACACACACACACACACACACACACACACACACACACACACACACACACATGATCACATACACAGAGGACTCCAGCCTGCTCCCCCTGCTCAGCATTTTAAGAGAGCACGACACAATATATTAAATGCCTAGAAAAAAATCACAAAAACCCAAGATGTAAGTACGACTTTCAAATAATTGTTAACAAAACAACAGTAAGTTTAGAGCAGTTAAGAGCATTGGTTGATCTTTCAGAGGACCTAGTTTCAACCACTAGTACCTGAATGTCTGCTCAAATCCATCCTTAACTCCAGTTCCAGGGAACTATGCAACCTCTTTTGGCTTCTATGGGAAATGCATGTACAGGGTGCATAGGAATACAAGCGAGAAAAGCATCTGTATACATAAAGCAAATGTAAATAAATATTTTAAAATAGAAATATAAATTCATCTTAGTTCAGGGACTAGCTCTAATTACCTACTCTTTTTTTTATTCATCTTTAATCATGCTCTTGCCAATGTTCTCTCTGTATTCAGCACTTTTTTAAAAATTTATTTGAGACCAAGTCTTACTCTAGGTTCAATGACAGGCACTTACTCGCTATAGAATCAAACTGGCCATGAACTCTACACTTTCTATGTCCCCTGAATACTGCCACCAATCCCAGTTTGTGCCAGTCACCATGAGAACCACAGACTTCAGGACAGTCCCTCCTCTTCACCTGCATACTTCATTACCCTTCCATTGGCACAAGCCTTGTTCTAGGCAATGTGAGCCCATCCGATTTACATCAGTCACCGAGGCAGACATGCTTTCCCTCTTGGCTCAGACAAAGACACAGTGAATCTTTGTCAACACACATTTCTGATTTTATTGCTTTTTTGACACTCTAATACAATATTCAGGTGAATTGAAAATAATAGAAAACTTCATATTTTATGCCCCCCTCCCTTTGTAGTTTTTCTTTAAGTAGCATGTTGGTATATTACTCCAAATATTAAAATCATTCAAACATAAACAGATATAGCACCACATAGAGACAGAAATATAAATTACATATACCCATATGCTATTTAAAATATACTTTCACTTTAGAATTACATTTGGGACTTATATTGTGAAAATAATGTAATTCTTGATTTACGACTCATAATAAGAGGCTGATTCTTTCTTATAATAGTAGTGTTATTTATGCTGTTCCCTTGAAGACAGGAAAGTCCTCCTCAGGGAAGGAAGTCATTGATGTCCCTTTTGGGGTCTTAAAAGTGATTTTCTACTTCATAACTAGTAAGAGACCCCCGTTGTACCCTGCTTTATCTGTCCTATGGTTATCTTCCCTTCAAAACCTATTGGATCCTTCCATGATTTGTGACCCTGAATCCCTTTTTGACCCCTTCAACTTTGACTTTTCACTACTCTAACAGAACGATTTCCCATCCAACCAATGTGCAGGGGAGGGGTTGGAGGAGGAAACATCTTGGAGGAGTGTTAAGGGTCCCTGACTTAGGAAACAGATATATGTATACTCAAACAATGTCTGATGGCTGCGCATTGCCAAAATATTGGAAATGAAGAGTATCTCCTGAAGTAGATGAAGGTGTGGAGCCAAAGAATCCATATTTGCAATCTCTGTAATTTGTGAATGAATGCATCCTGTCACTCCTGCTGAGCCACCTCTGCTACTCCTGGGAAGGCAACAGATGTGTCAGGATGGAATCAAAATCTAGAATGCCAGGAATCAAAATCTGAGAGCAGTGTGAAGTCCACATACAGAATCCTCATGTTCCCACCCAGGCCTCCTATTTTATTTCTATGCTTGTTATTAACTTAAAGTTTGTTTGATGAATCCACTGAGCATATGTATCATAAAGGCATAATATTTAAATTTTTTTGTAAACCTAACAATTTCACATTTTCCAATTGCTTATATGAACTACCAGGCAGATCCTTCATTGAGGGTGAACTTTTTGACTTGGTAAACATCAGCGGGATCCTTAAGCTGGTTACAAGTTGGCTGCCTATACATTTTCATTCCTTAGAGCAGTATGTATAATCTCTATACTTCTGTGTAGCTTTGAGGGCCATGAGTGTGCAATTCATCCATCTGAGTCTGTAGGGCAGCATTTAATGTTTGATCTTCTCTTCCATCCTATTGGCTGAAGCTAGTCATGATTCTGTGTCCATATTCCAGTACTCATGACCTAGTTTTCTCTGCCCATAGATAAAGGAGATGGTATCTGAAGTTATATTAAAAGGTAGTTGAAAAGTTATTACAAAGGAGTGGAAAAATTAAAACAATATCAGACTTAGACTTTTTAGAGTTAATAAACAGTGCAAATATTTTTAAGAAGACCTATTGTCTGCTTTATATAAAACCCTTCAAAGAAAAAAAAACCTTCAAACTATGGATGAGATATTAATCAAAGCATGTATTATTTTGCTTAGTAAGATAAATTCAAGAGTTCAGTTAATTAACTAAGCAGTTAGTCAACAAGTTAGTATTAACTCATGTATGTCAAATAGTTTCATTTAATTAGTTGATAAGGTGTATATAAATCAAAATACTCTGCTATATGCCATAAATAAATCCCACTTTGATTTATGAAAATGTGAAACGTAGAAGATGTGTTTGAAAGTCAATAATTTTAACATAGATATCTAAATACTTCTAGGTTAAAGACTCAGATGGCAATGTCCAAACAAGAGTCACATTGACTGCTTTATGGAAGGAGGGAAAATATGTTTTAATCTGTCAAACTGGATAAAGGTATAATGAGATGAAAGGAAAAAACAAAACACTTGTTTGGGGGATATTGAGTTAAGGGGATACTAGCAAAAATGTCGCTAATGTGACTAACTAGGGAAGAGCAAGGCTAAGCCATAAAGCTATCACACCACTCAGAATTAATATGAAATGTCTCAATTATTTTCTTCCTTGAGCAGGAGTGGCCCTTAGAACAAACTATGAGTCCAAAGTCAGAGGACAGGGAGATTTCTTCTGAACTAGATAGAGCTTCTCATTGATATTTTAAGAAGATATCTGAGGGGTATAAGTACAGAGAGTGGAGGCAAACACAGTGGGACTCAGCCATAGGCAGCTGGCTCCATAAGGCACTCTCTGGAACTGCAGAGTTCAAATGTCCCTACTTGGACAGCAGATGGGCTTCCAGTCTGTAGGCTATAGAAATTCACCTTTCCAATATTCCTTTAAATTATGTTTGGTGCCTTAATCTAAAACTCAAGTAAGAGTGGTTAGCATAAGATGTAAGAAGGTATGGTTACTGTTAGGAGAGGGAAGAATGTAGATGCTTGGTTTCCATAAGAAGAAATTGAAAATATGTAGTAAAAAAAAAAAAAATATATATATATATATATATATATATATATATATATATATATATACACACACATATACTTATACATATACAAGTACATATACACACATATATACATGTGTATATATGTAATCTTCTGGCCTTTACTGGCACCAGGCATACACATAGTGCACAGAACTAAGTGCAGAAACAAACAAACAAACAAACAAACGCATTAATACACATTCCAAAAATAATTTAAAAAACTAGAAAGTCTTTAAAGTAAGAATCTGATCAAACTTGTGAAACTCTCAAACATGTACTTTTAGGAATTAATCCTGTTACTCTCTCAGGTTAAAGCGCCTGCCACAGAAGACTAATGGCCCGAGTTTGATCCCAAAAACTTACAATGGAAGGAGAGAAACAACTGCTGATATTTAGACACAAATCACATGCATGCAATGGATGGCGCTCTCTCTCTCTCTCTCTCTCTCACACACACACACACACACACACACACACTTCATGCATTCATTCATGCACACATGACACTAATAAATAAAAAATATAAAAAAGAGAATATATAATAGGATATAATTCTTGAGTCAAATATCCAAATCTGAAAAAAAAAGTATATGTGAACAGTACTTGAAAATAATTATTTTTTAATTTGGCTTGTGGTACTATGAAGGAACACAGGTTATTTCTATTGCTATTGGTTGATGAGCAGGACCTGAGACCCTGTTGCTGACAATAGCATATATTTTGGTCAGACAATATGCACATAGACACACACACACACACACACACACACACACATACACACACACATACACTTTAAGTTGTTGCTAAAGTAGAAGATTCCTCCTAGATGGCAAGCCTTCTGAGTGCTTCAAGGACCTAGGCAGGCTACTAGGAAATGAAAATCTATCAACAGTCTTACTCATCTATCTACATTAATAGTTCAGCTGATGGGATAAGCCCATTGGTGCATTATGTCACTCATGTGGGGTAACCAATAGTTGTCTGATTGAACTAAAGCCTGTTTAACAGAAGAAAACTCAAAACTAGTACTGTATACCTAACCAGGTACCCAGAGGTAGAGAACATAGACCCCAGGGGAGAAACTACTACTGTCTATACTGTAATCAATATATTGATTACAATATATTGTTCCAATGACCTTCTAAACACCTATTCTTATACTCATAGGTTAGGGAAGACCTCGCCCCTCATCAGAGAAGATTTTTATTCCAGTGGATGGAGGTTGATAAAGACACACTAATAGTCAAAATACAGAGAATGCATGACTGTGAAGTGTTAGTCCCCAAGTAGACCATCAATATCCAATCTGATGCCCAAAGATAGGTCTCCCTCTGAGTGAGCTGAAGGTCATCAAAGGTCAGAAAACACCGACCTACATGAAACACAGTCTTCAGGAAATGACAGGGAGCTTTACCCATAAACTCTCAGCACCTGTGGTTGTTCTCACAGTCCTACCCAAGATCCATCTAGTCAAGGTTCCAGCATGGAGGTTGGGGTGCTCACAAGACCCTACTTCCAGCTGAAAAGTGATGACAGTCTACGGCTTCCAGGAATTGGGAGTCAGTTCTCTTCAGGGTTGGGCCCCTGGTAAGTTACCTGTGCTACAATGAGCAACCTTAAGCCCACATGCATGCAGGAAGCACTCAGTAGACCAAATCCATTCATTAATCGCATACATACATACACATGCATATGCGCACTCACATAAGCACCTACACACATATGTGAATGAAGACATGATGTTAGCAGGAGTTTGAGGGAGAAGAAAGAGGATTTGGAAGGAGAGAATCAGTGGTAGATTTGCTCAAAAGAAAGTGCATTTGTGTATGAGGGGAAAGTAGGCATTTTTAGTAACTTTCTGAACTACAAATTACACTTGATACAATTAACTTGAAGGGAGTAATAGGATTAATTTCTAAAACTACAAATTTGAGACTTTGTCATGTTGTATGAAGATCTAACTTCAATGACTTTCTAGATTTAAAAGAATCTCCTGTGGTCTGTCTATAGGTTTTGTTGTTATTATTTATTTGTATGTACGCTTGTTCTGTACTTATGTCTGTGCACCATGTGAATGTCTGGTGCTAATACAGGTCAGAAGATGTTATCATATTCCTTAAGACTAGAATTAGAGGTGGTTGTTAGCCCTGTGTGTGCCAGATCTGCTGGAAGAGCAGCCTGTACTCTTAACTTCTGAGCCATCTGTCCAGCCTATATTAGTTTTGTACCATGGTATGTCACCTGGCTACTTCAAGGTTTAATTGAAAAGTGAAAATTAAATCCATGGCTCCTTGACAGTGTGTACAAACAGCTAATTTTCTTCCTTCTTTGTATTCATAAAGCTTAAGAATGCAATTTTCATTATCAGGTGGTCTTGCCCAGAAGGACATGAAGATATTTTATGAATAACAAATTGGCTAGGTTAATTTGTTTTAAAGAAAGCATTATTAGAATATGAACACACCATTGTTTGTTTGTTTGTTTGTTTTTGTTTTAACGTGCTACCTGTGATGACATTTCCTCACTGCATCAAAAGAGTTGTATTATTGACTTCTAGTTAGCTGGAGAAGCTAGAGATAGAACCCCAGGAGCTGAAAGGGTCTGCAACCCTAGAAGAGGATCAACAATATGAACTAACCAGAACCCCCAGAACTCGTGTCTCTAGCTCCACATGTAGCAGAAGATGGCCTAGTCGGCCATCATTGGGAAGAGAGGCCCCTTGGTACTGCAATCTTTATATGCCCCAATACAGGGGAACGCCAGGGCCAAGAAGTGGGAGTGGGAGGGCAGGGGAGCAGGGAGGGGGTAGTGGGGGAGGGAACTTTAAGAATAGCATTTGAAATGTAAATTAAGACAATATTTAATAAAAAAATTGGAAAAAATATCATCTGCCCTTTCCAGGACATGTTATTAGATCATTTACTAACCTAGAATTCTATTTATTATCCAAAGAAAGCAAATGAGCTATCTATAAAACATATGTGCCATGTCAAGGCAATATTCTAATCTAAAATTGAGTCCTGTGATTTTTTTTTTAGTATAATTTTGTGTTCTGAGTCAAATGGTATTTTAATTTCTAAAATATATTCATCTATTATTATAATATACATAGCTTTATTGCCTGTGAGTATGTGCACCATGTATTTGCATGGTGCCCAAGGAAACAGGAAGAGAATGTTACATCTCTTGGAATTGGAGTTCCAGACGTAAAGAACATCCACGTTGGTTTGGGGACTCTAACCTAACCCTCTGTGAAAGCAGCAAGGGTTTATAACTGCTAAGCTGCCTCTCTAGCCCCTCAAAGGCGATTTAAATACATCTCCCATAGGTGCCTCTCTAGCCCCTCAAAGGCGATTTAAATACATCTCCCATAGGTACCTCTCTAGCCCCTCAAAGGCGATTTAAGTACATCTCCCATGTTTATCTTTCGCATTTTCTTACTTTGTTCTTTATCTTGTCTCCCATTTATCAGTAGGTCCAGTAAGACTGCTGGACTGGAAAAGAAGAACTGTGACTGCTGTCCCCACAACACCCTCACTTCATGACAGTACAGAAGACACTAGCGCCGATGTTCAGTTCATTACAGGCCTGGCTACGAGATAATAAAAGTGAGTTTCATGCCAGAAATATAGCAAGGAGTTTGGTCTGGGTAACTCGTCAGAGACATCATCGTCTTGTTTTAATCATGCCCTAACTGAATTGGAATTTATCACCATGTCTTTGGCCATGAGATCAAATTGAGAATGTATTGATATGACTATCTCTTCTGAAAATCTGAACATGGCATTTCCTCTTTCCATGCAAGTAGAAATTAAGCACAATATTAGGAAGTCTTCTGGATTACTGACTTACTATTTTAGAAAAGAAAGGTTCCTTGGCTCAGATGCTTATGTGGCTCGCTTAGAAATCATGTTTCAGTGCTTGTTCAAAACTCTTAAATGTTATGAAAATGTGGTTTATCTAACTTTTACTCACAAAATAGAAAAAGCAGCATGACAGAATGCCTGGGTTTTTTTTTTTCAGACCACATTTCCTCTCTACTTTTTAGCAGAGGAATCTATTTTTATGCTTTTCAGTCTCGTGTCATATTTGTGCCATTTCTATAATTTCTTTTTGGAATCATTCCTTGGACCAGAAAAGCAAATGGATGAGTTTCTTTGTTCTGTCTTTTCCCTTCAGGTTTGAAGTGCACAAGAAGACCATTTTGTTTCCATCAGTATATTCTGTTTCCATGAGTATATTCTTAGTTCAGTTGTCTGCGGAGGTTTGAATGAGAGTACTGCCTATTCCTGAATGTGTCTATGAGGCAATGACCATTTCCATGACTGAGGGACATAGAGGAAGTAGAGAGCAAGCTCTGGAACTTTCCCTCACTGAGATTTGAGTTTAAGTTACTCAAGTGTCTGCAGACTACATGCCCAAGCACACATCTGTATGTATTCAGTTATTGCTTAGTTTATTGGGAATAATTGTTGTTTGATACTAGGTAGATTAATCTTCTATCACCTCCAATGTATGTTGAGTTTTAAGCTTAACATGGGGGATATTCAATCTCAGGTACATATGAAGCATATACATGTATTTATATAACGCATTTAAATCTACTGAAAATAGAGGAATATGTTGAAAAGACAGAGCTGTAGAAGATAGAAGAGGAAAGTTAATTTAGAATGTAGAATTGTTAAGTCCTGGAGTCAGCTAAGGTAGACCAGAAGGCCAAGAGAAGTTACTATGTAAAGAAGAATAAGTTCTGAGGCCATGGAGGAAAACAGTCAGTACTGTAGTTCAGTCTGGCTATTTCAGCTGTTATTTATAAATATCAGACTTGTTTCCTCTGAATCAAATATTAACAAAAATACAGTGACTATGTGCAAGCATTTAAGAGTGAAACCACAGCTGGGCAGCGGTGCCGGGCAGCGGTGGCGCATGCCTTTGATCCCAGCCATTGGGAGGCAGAGGCAGGGCAGGCCAGCCTGATCTACAGAGTGAGTTCCAGGACAGCCAGGGCTACACAGAGAAACCCTGTCTTGAAAAACCAGAAAAGAAAAAAAAAAAAAGAAAAAGAAAGAAAGAGAAAACAGAAAAAAAGAAAAAGAGTGAAACCATGCAATAATTCTAATATGATTGATATTTTATACACCTTTCACCCATAAGCTGTGATTCTAAGGGGTTTGTTCTAGGACTTTCATTACTAATCATTTTATGTGTTGTCAGGACCATTTAAATGGTCAATTGTCATCTAAATGGTAAGTTTGGTTCTGAATTGGAAATTTCACATCTTTGAAGTCAAGTTAAGCACAAGCTATAATATCTGAGGACTTCCAAACATAGACAGCACTGGGTGATAGTAGCTCCTTAACGGACTCCTCTCTGACATTTGTTTCTTGTTCAGGTCAAAGAGAACTATAATGTACATTTGGTGATCAGGATGTTAGTAACCCGAAGGAGAATAGAGAGTTTTCTTTGTAACTTAGCAAGCCTGGAGTAGTTGCTTCTGACATCATGGGTATTTTTAATGAAATATTAATGACCCTTATTTTAATAGGAATTTCAGTACAACCTAAATTAAGCCATTGGAAAGGGGATATGGTCCCGTTAAGAACAGTAAAACCATAAGCCCCCTTCTTGAAGAGTAGCCGTGGGCAGTTAAAGTGACAATCAATTTAACCAGGCCATATTGCTTTGTAAGTCTCTGAAGTGTGAAGTCCCAGCATGCCTGATGTATTTCATTTTAATTTCCTTTTGGACAGAGCCAGGGTTAGTACGGAACCTCACACACAAAAAGAAAAGCACCAAAGAGGGGGAAATGATTTAACCCTTTCGACGAACTAGGCAATATACTTAAAGCAAAATAAACAATATTAGATTTCTTCTTTTGTTTTTAGGGAAAAAATAAACATGAACTCCGTATAGTAAAAAAAAAAAAAAAGATGATAATTTCTATTAAAACAACTAAAGTACTAAACTGGCATTTAGTTAAAGGAGTTCTTTTTTTTTAAATTTTATAACTTTATTATTGTTATTATCTGTGTGTGTGTGTGTGTGTGTGTGTGTGAGAGAGAGAGAGAGAGAGAGAGAGAGAGAGAGAGAGACTGTGAGAGACAGAGAGAGACAGAAAGACAGACAGAAAGATTTGTGTGGTGTTTATTGGAGTACAGATCACTTTGAAAAGTTAGTTTTCTTTTTCCAAAGTGATTTGTCCTCGGGCTTGACCGGGTGAGCACTTCCACTCATTGACCTGTCTTGTTTGCCCTAAGATCCTTTTGCTTGTCTGCTTATTAGTTTGTTTGTTTTGCAGAGCTGGTGATGGGGCCCAGGGATGCTTGGGAAACAGGCTACTGGGATGACACAGCCCTGTCCACATTGGCTTTTCGCACAAAGTTTTTGTCTTGTCTTGTTTTGTTTTGTTGGTTTTTATTGTTTTCAGTCTCATTTGTGTGTGTGTGTCCCTTTGTTTATCTTGTGGGCGAGGTCATCCTAAGTGGCTCTGGCTTAACTGAAACTCATTACAAAAGCTGGCCTTGAAGTTGGGGCAGTTTTCCTGGCTCTGCCTCTCATCCACCATGATTATAGGCATATGCCATCATGCATGGCTTTGAGTTGTTTTGTATTCTTTATAAGAAATTGTTTTTGAAGATAAATCTTCTTGACTATTTCTGTATAGAATTGTTTTGTTTAATCTTTATGATTTAATAGGATTTTCTGTCCCAGGGTTTAGTTATCTAAATGACTATTCTGCTGATGGGCAGTTGACTTCACATCCTCAAGTTCATGTTCCAAAGCTCTGCTTTGGGAGCAGCATTAGCTCAGAGGTTTTCAACAGCTGTCTTGTGAATGTTTCCATACATTAGATAACTACAATGACAGACAAAAATTAAAGAACAGCAAAACCCTCCTCAAAACAAATGCCAAGGGGATACTCTGGGTGGATGAATAGAAATTATCACCTTTGTTTACAATACAGATGCCACTTTTACATTGTATCTACAGCTATCTACAGAGCTGTCTGTGAGATTATTTTATCCCAAAGAAGCTAGAAAGAGGGACCATGATGGTGTAATGAAAATGAGAAGGTAAATATAGATGTGAGAACTGAGACATCCACGTAAGCTTTTTATCGGCTTCCCGATTTGTAACTTGATATTATCTAGCCAGTTACTTATCCTTGCTTTCATGTCTTATTCTCTAAATAAAACAGTAGATTTGCTTAGTCAGAGAGGCCCTTAGAGGTTTTTATATATGCATAGCAATTTAATTTAAGTAAAACTTTAAATATTGCTTTATATGTGTTTTTTCAAAGTTTGCTAAAACTTGAAAGGTGCCTATCTTTATTAAAATCATCCACATTAATAGATTCAATTTTCCTTTGTCACCCCTTTTTTACCTAGCTGAATTTATTCACTATTAAAAATCATATACTATTTAGCCACCATGACTACAGTAGATATAAACATCATCAAAAATATTTGATACTATTCTTTGCTTGTCGGTTTGCAAAAATGACTTGGAGTCTATGTGAGAGCTCAGGGGTCAAGGCTTCTAAGCCTGATGAGCTGACATCATGCCTCAGAATTCACACAGTGGGAGGAGGGAATGAGAGGATGGAGTTTTCCTCTGTCCTTCACACAATCACCAAATCACAAGTTCCGACTACTAAATACACAAGCAAACTAATGCAAAAAACTGAGAAGTCATCATTCCCCTTTATAAAATGACTTATGTAGTACTTTTATTATCATTATGACTTCATGGGTTTAACATGCCGGTATTATTGTTATTAAAATATTTATTTTCTTACCCAAACTCATAGTGTTTCAACATCTGGTGGTAGAAGTCTTTCAGTTTTGCTTCTGAGTTCTTTTTACAAAACATTCGTTCTTGGTGACTTTCTAAGTTTCTAGTATGTCAATAATTGGGGGGGCTCTTTAAATATATTTCTTGCTTAAAGTGAGAATCAAACGTTTCTATGAGGAAACAGATCTGGCTGTAGAAATGGTTGAATCTTAAACAGATAATACACTCAACTACACTGTAGTTTATATACTCTAGAAATCATAAGAATGCCGGTGATTTTCGGTGCCTAATTGAAACTCTTAGTTTGATTTTTAACCACTAAAGGTGACACCATACAGGTAACGGTCTCCCCACCAGCAGCTTTATTAGTACAGCATTTGATAGAAAACACAATATGAAATCAGTTCAAGTAAGGGAGCTATGGAAGCATCCTTAAAACAAGAAAATAAAATACACATTTTACCAACAAGAAAATGAGAAAGTTATGTCACGTTTCTATATAAAATACATCCAGGTATGAACTGTGTTTTCTTAACTCAACCTGCATTTAAGAAACAGAAAATGCCCCCTGTAAGAAAAGTGTGAAAGAATGTGAAAGAAGATGCCAGCCACCCAACTGGGGCCCAGTGATGGCATCCAAGACCAAGTCTTTCTAACTACACAGTACTTCACTGTCCAGCTTTGTCCAGAAACAAACAAACACACACCAGCTTCTTTACCTGGGTTGCGGGGGGCGGGGGGGTGGTTGTTTAAGTGATTCAACTTCTCTCAGCATCACAAATAAACTAGGCAATCTGTGACAAAGCAGACAGCGGCAGACACTTTCTCTCATGACTCGAGACCCATTTTTTCCTACTTCATAGTCACAGACACAGATTTCTACTCCTCAACCTTCTTTCCCAACAGTCTTTGTAACTATGGACGACTGTGGCATGGGTTGTGGGGAAGAAGTATCATTACTTTTTGCACGTCTTTGGGGGTTATTTCACAATGCTCCTCCTCTGATCATGTGGCTACATGACTGCGGTCTTTGGGTGCTACATTTAAATTACAAATTAATGAAATTAAAAGTCCAGTAGCTGGGAATCTCTCTTCCCTTGAAACCCTGATGTCTCTAACGATAACCAAAGTATATTAGCTTGGTCAGATTAATAAAGTAGACAAATGGAAATTTCAACTGATTCTTAAGAATTAGTACAAAAAATACTGGGAAGGAATGATCATATATAAAATAAAAATATAATATATGTGATATATATGTTTATTATATGTATAGTAGAAATTGAATCATCAATCCAAAACTAACTACTATATTTCAAAACTATGCAGATCTTTATCCCTTATGAGTATGGGAATATATCTGGAACAATGTTGCTTCACTGTGTATGCACTGATGTGTGTTTGTGTGTGTGTGTGATCTAGAAAACAGACATATACACACATTAAGAAACAGTATACCAATGTATGTATGCAACTTATCCTGCCTTGATGTAAATTATTTGTTCATTTCTATATCACCAAGCTTTTAATTATTATTGTCACCATGTACATAAAGTTCCATTAAGTACAATAATTGCACTGTAATTATTGCTTCACTTTTATATCTCCATAGGTTTGCAAATGAGGTGATTCTCATTTCTTTATAAGACATGTTTTAAGCAGGGCCTTCAACTGTGTTGCTTCTAATTTTAGGGTTATTTCCTTATGATACCCTATAATGTTTACTAAATCAGAAAGGTTTTTATCTTTACACCATAATGCCAAATTATTTTCTGAAGGCTATATACAAACTTATATCTCTCCAATAATATAGGAATTTGCCACATAAATGTGTAAGTAAAGTTTGCCTGATTGAAATGGATATTTCAAAGATGATCTTTCAATGAACATAAATGTCACATGTCACTACAGCCATATACACATCTAGATAACAAAGCAAAACTTATTCATTACATGTATCTATCTATATCTATATCTATATCTATATCTATATCTATATCTATTTATATACACACACAATTATTTTTACTAAATTATTTGTTTGCTCACTTTTCAAGTTTTCACAGGTTCTTGTCAAACATTTTAGCTCTGTTCAATGTAAGTTTATTTTGTCACATTTTGCTACGTATTTGGTTGAAATCAATCTACAAGCTTGCTGGCTCTCAATAAAGATTTGGAGAATTATCTTTATGTATGTTTAGCTTTTCAGTTATCTATAAACATTTATTATTTATACTTTTGCAAAACCACCCAATATTCTATGTCACTTAATTTGCAATAAGAAAGTTGGTAAGGTGCACATTCTTACCCACTAAGCTTTGAAGAGCACAGCAAAAGTGATACTCTGATATTTCATCTTTACTTTCAAAAATAAGTTCTCTTTGTTTCTCAAACATGAAAATAATAGACCCTGAAAGGGCTGAAATGTTTTGCATAAAACATTATTTTTCTGTATTTTTGGTTGTTGTTGTTTTTCATTTTGTTTTGTTTGCTTGTTGATTGGTTTGTTGTTGTTGTTGTTTTCTATTAAACTTTTCAACTATCTTTTATTTCTCTTGGGGCAGAGGCACCACCAATATTTGTCTTGAAGCATTAGCAATAGCTTCAGTTTTATGTTTCCATATTAAACACATTTAAATTTTCCTGTAAAAATCTTGGTATTTGCTACATAGTACCAAGCCATGGAAGTATGGATTAAGAGTAAAGTAGTATTGGCATTCATTATTGCATTTTTGTGGTTATCTTGTGACTGATAACTATTGCTATTGTCATTTCTATTGCATTTGGCAACAGTGAAGGGACTTTGGTTGAGGCAGAATGGGTGGGCAATAGATGATATGAGAGCCACCTTTACTTAAAAAGCCACAGCTCTTTCCATACCTTCCTTTACTTGGCTGCTCTCTTAACCCTGGAGTTGATTTCCAAGGGTTTTTCTCTGTGGTGGAGCTTGCAGCAGGGACTCCAGCCTGAGCCTTTGTGTCTGAATGATGCTCAAGAAACCAGGAAATCCCGTGGTTCCATGCCACATGGCCACACATGTCAGCAATACTGCACTATTTTTAGGGAACCCAGATATATTCCCCTTCTCTGTCTTTGCCTCTTGATGATATTCTTCCAGGGGCTCCAGCTGCTCACTTCAAAACTACATACAATTTTCTGTAATTGAAATCATCTCCCTTCCCCACTAGATTTTATTCCCCAGTAGTAGGATTCATAGTGCCTCTGTAGAACAAGTACAAATGTTATTTTATTGTAAGCTGCAGTGATAATAAAATTTCAGAGTCTGACACATGGTCAGTAAGAAGGGTGATAAAAGATTAACTAACTCTCCTAAGAGTATTTGATCAAGCCCATATCTTCTTGAAGAGCTTTCCTTAAGTAATCAACATTTAAACTTCAAATTTGCACACAGAATCACATCTCTCCCCACTGCTACTCCAACTCCACGTTGATTGAAAATTATTTAAGGTACATGTCTTCTTAACCTTAGTGAATAGCCCAGGACTTTAGTTACCTTCTCATACATCCATGCACATATGTACACGTGTGTGCATGTGTATATACATTTGTGTATGTCTATGTACTTGGTCTATGTGCACTTGGTATATTTATATGTGTTTATACATAGACATAAAACCTAAGTCAGTGTGGCAAGCCAGGATTTTCTAATGGTGTTTGATGTCCCAGGTATCTGAGAAATATGGTAAAGGTGTTGTACTGGCTATGTTTGTGTCAACTTGACACAGCTGGGTTATCACAGAGAAAGGAGATTCAGTTGGGGAAATGCCTCAATGAGATTCAGCTGTGGGGCATTTTCTCAATTAGTGATCAAGGGCCTCTTGTGGGTGGGACCATCCCTGGGCTGGCAGTCTTGGGGTCTATAAGAGAGCAGGCTGAGCAAGCCAGGAGAAGCAAGCCAGTAAAGAACATCCCTCCATGGCCTCTGAATCAGCTCCTGCTTTCTGACCTGCTTGAGTTCCAGTCCTGACTTCCTTTGGTGATGAACAGCTGTATGGAAGTGTAAGCTGAATAAACCCTTTCCTCCCCAACTTGCTTCTTGGTCATGATGTTTGTGCAGGAATAGAAACCCTGACTAAGATAGGTGTGTATCTAGGAAACTCCTTGTTCCAGGCTTACAAGAATCTGGTTAGAGCCATATATTCATTTTCCTAAAGAGACATTTTTTTTTTCTGTCTGTCACCTGTACAGTAGGGATGCCCTTCATGACAGGAATGGAGAAGAGGAAAGTTTTAGATTTTCATGATTCTAGGGCAATATGGATACTTAATATTTTTTAATATATAAAACTGCTGTCTTAAAGAAACATTGTATACCAAATAATCAAGAATGAGTATCACAAATTATAAGATTTGGGACATTGTGAAATTGACCTTTATTCCAACGGGGTGTGTAGAGTGGGGCAGTGGACATGTACAGTGGAGACTGGGCCAGATAATGCCAAATACTAACAGGTTTTGGTCCCTTCTATTTAATTCACTGATGGGTGTAAGTTAAAAAAAATGGGGTCCTCTGTCCAGCCCAGGGCTTAAGTCTCTGGGCAAGGCAGGACACTGAAGTTTGACTGCAAGTGGCCCTGGGTGGGCGTCTGGCTATGAGAAGCTGCAGGATCCCACTCCAGGCTTGAGGAAGTGCAGTCTGGGGTCCCTAAAGAACTGCCAGTCTGGCTCTGGGTCATCCATGCCAGCAAGGAGGCTGAGGATGGCAGGTTCTGGCTCTTGTACACTGCAGATACCACTAGATGTCACGGAAGAGCTGAGAGCAGAATGGGGGCCACAGGACTGGCTCTTGACTGAGAACAGAGGGCAGGAGGAGAGCTCCAGCTGGTTCTTACAGGGATGAGAATCCTTAGCATGGTCGGGTGGGCAGCTTAGTGGCTTGGCTTGGTGGAGACCCTGTCTGGAAGCACAGCAAGGGAGATTAGACTTGTAGCTCTTTAGAGGAAGGCCTACTCCATTGTTGCAGCAGGGTGGATCCTGATGAGAAGAAACAGTCCATGTTGTTATGGCATTTATTGTAGAAAGGCAGGAGGTGGGGTGGGGGTAAGTAGAGAAGAAGAGGCTGACCATGACCACATGTAGAGATGGGGGAAGGGAATGCAGAAAGGGGGTGGGGAGCAAGAGGACAAGAGAGAAGCAAGTGGGAAACAGAAGTAAGAGTAAAGGCAAAAGAGGGAGGAGGGGCAAAGAGCCCCTTTTATAGTGCACCAGGCCTACCTGGCTATTGCCAGGTAACTGTGGGTGGTGGGGAGTCCAGACAGAATATCAGGAGTTTGGGGCACTGCCCTATGTGACTGATGGCCACAGAATTATGGAGCTGGGGCCTCGTGTCTAGGAGTATGGCAATCAGACCTTCTGTCCCTTGCAGAGTTATCTGTTGGGTCTCCAGAGTTTAAATGTAGCTCAACCAGAAAACAGGTTGCCTTTCACGGTCCCACAGATGGGTTTGCGGTGGATGAAGCTGATTAATGAGCACTTGTTGAATGCAAGGAGAATATTAAAAAATAAATTGCAATTATTTTATTTATGCTTCAGTATATTTGTTGTAAATATAATTAACTTCATGCTATTGTCTATTTTTGAGAACCCAACACAATCAATTCTGCATAAAAGACACAATTTAGATATTTTTTTCTTCAGAGACCTGAAGTTCTTGTCATATACATCCTTCACTTGTTTGGTTAGAGTCACACCAAGATATTTTATATTGTTTGTGACTATTGTGAAGGGTGTCATTTCTCTAATTTCTTTCTCAGCCTGTTTATCCTTTGAGTAGAGAAAGGCTACAGATTTGTTTGAGTTAATTTTATATCCGGCCATTTTGCTGAAGTTGTTTATCAGTTGTTTATCTGGTGGAGTTTGGGGGGTCACTTAAGTATACTATCATAACATCTGCAAATAGTGATATCTTGACTTCTTCCTTTCCAATTTGTATCCCTTTGACCTCCTTTTGTTGTCTAATTGCTCTAGCTAGAACTACAAATACTATACTGAATAGGTAGGGAAAGAGAGAGCAGCCTTGCCTAGTCCCTGATTTTAATGAGATTGCTTCAAGTTTGTCTCTATTTAGTTTGATGTTGGCTACTGGTTTGATATATATTGCTTTTACTATGTTTAGGTATGGGCCTTGAATTCTTGATCTTTCCAAGACTTTTAGCATGAAGGGATGTTGAATTTTGTCAAATGCTTTCTCAGCATCTAATGAGATTTGACTATAGTGGATTACATTGATGGATTTCCATATATTGAAACATCCATGCATCCCTAGGATGAAGCCTACTTGATCATGTTGAATGATCGTTTTAGTGTGTTCTTGGATTCGGTTTTTGAGAATTTTATTGAGTATTTTTGCATAGATATTCATAAGTGAAATTGGTCTAAAGTACTCTTTCTTTGTTGGGCCTTTGTGAGGTTTTTGTATCAGAGTAATTGTGGCTTCATAGAATGAATTGGGTAGTGTTCCTTCTGGGGGAATGCCAGGGTGGGAAGATGGGAGTAGGTGGGTGGGTGGGGGAGCATTCTCAGAGGTAGGAGGAGAGGGGATGGGATAGCAAGTTTCTGGAGTGGAGACTTGGGAAAGGGAAATCATTTGAAATGTAAATTAAGAAAATATCCAATAAAGAAGATATAAGATGCAGCTTAAATTTAGTTGTCTTACTATGTTTTACTTTATGGTTTAAAATAATTTTGAATGATTCCTAACAATAATGATCACACAGCCTGAGATTTTGTTGCTTTTCTTTTCTTTTCTTTTCTTTCTTTTCTTTTCTTCTTGGTTAACCCCAAACCCTGTTATTGAAATGGAAAGTTAAACTGACATTTTTGCAAGGTTTTTTCTTTCCCCCTTTTTATAGTCTAAAGGTTAATGAGCTGTGGGGTGGTTTAGTGCTGTATGTGCTAAGGTAGCACCCAATATGTTACATTGGGCGTGATTCAAACCTTCCAAAACAAGCCGTCTCAGACATTACAGATGGGGGAGGGAGGACAGAAGGGAGAGCTCCATGCTATTGTGTTTGCGTTATTGCTCTAAAAAGGTGGTCTTACTCAGGAGGCACTGCTGTCTGGGACATTATATACAAGCCATTCTCCGAGAGAACATAAATTTCTCACATTCCATTTTGAAAGGTGCTGGGTTATAGGTTATTGACCAGTTTAGGGATTTATAGCTGGTGTCAGTAATTATTAAAGAAAAATAGCTTGACAATTTTATTATTGTGGAGGCCTGCTGGAAAGGCTAAACAGCTTTGCTTAAGAATGAACTTGATATTAGCTATAACAGATACGCAGGCATACGCACACATGTCATAGGAAGTTGTGCATATGTCCTTTAGAAGTAAATTTGCTTTCATTTTCATAGGGGAATCTCAAACTATTAATTCATAAACTTATTTATTAAATGACTATCCTACACCCTCTTTGGAAAGAATATATAGATATTTATGAATAATTTGACTATTGACAAGTCATTTTTTTCTATACAATTAGAAAGTTGGTGGCGGGGGTGGGGGGCTTCCAGAAAGCTGGATGCAGAGAGGGTAAAGAAATGACATGGGCTCAGGGTACCAATTACTAGCAGATGAACAAAATGAGATGATGTATTAAAAATAATTATGTGTGGCCACCTGAAGGCAATCAGAGACCTCTCCTTCAGGGGTGATGACTCCTAAGATTCAGAATATCTTAAAGAGCATGAGGAATACAAAATCATTGGAAAGCATATGAAGACGGAAGTAGAATTGAGAAGTAGTAACTGTAGGTGTTCTAAAGCCAGAATAAAATTATAAAAGGATGGCAACAAATGAAAGGTGAGCAGAGAGAGGACAAGGTGTTGACAATACGCTTTGCAGACATCATCTGGGGTATGTATGAGATTAAAACTTAAGGGGAACCAACAAAATGGTTTTAAGCATGTGTGTGTGGTTATTGAATGCTAAAGAAAATGAAGGGGTCAAGGTCTACCTGTGTCTCCAAACTTTTGAATAAGAGACTGGGGGGGGGGAGGTATTTACTCCTAAGTGTGCATACCAGAGCACAGAGAACCCAAATGTATAAACAGAACATGTGTAGCTACCAGCAGCATAATAAAGACAAGTCAGTGGAGACCAAATGACAACATGTTGAAAACAAATGCCCAGGTTCTCTTTTCCCTCATGCTTCCACGCCTTGCCATCCCTTCTATTGAATTAACCTAAGCAGAAAATGTGTATTGACTTAATACACAGCGTGGTTCTTACAACACGTCTAAAAAGACTATGATTCTAGGCTGGTGAGATAGCTCATGAGGTAAAAGTGCTTGCCTACAAGCCTGAAGATTTGAGTTCTATCTGCAGAACCCACATGTTAGAAAGTGATAAGTAAAATCACAAAGTTGTCCTCAGACTTCCATGAGATGCCTTGGTCTGTGCATGTCCCCACATGATAAATAAATGCTTTATAGCAAATGTGCAGCTTGGTCTTTATGTGGGTCCTGTAACAAGTAGAGTCTCTGTTCCCTGCCATTGGATCCCTTTCCCTGTGCCTGGACTGCCTGGTTGTGCTTCAGTGGAAGAGGATGTGCCTAATTTTGCTGGGACAAGATATTCTAGGATTGGATAGTACCCAAAGTGGGCTCCCTTTGTCTGAGGAAAAGGGGAGGGAGATGGGGGGACAGACTTATAAGGGTGGGAAAGTGAGGGAAGGAGAGAGAGGGGCTGTGATCAGGATGTAAAGTGAATAAAAAATAAATTATTGGGAAATAAATACAGGAAAATAAGATCAAGGGAACACAGCTTACTTGTGATGCAAAAATAATAACACAGTATATGCCCATGTTCTGTGCAACTTTCAGAAAGTAGGGAAGCAGTATTTTTACTTGCTATGATTTCAATGAAGTTTCACATATCTTTTCTCCTACTTTTATTAGTTTTAAAACATTTTAACAACAAAGATAAGGGAACCTTAAGCATAGTGAAAATATTAACCAACTCCCACAGTTAGAACCCACTCCTAAGTCCTTGATACCCCACTGGCATGTGTGCACACTGTTAAAATTGTGTCTGAGTATGTGACAAGAAAGGGAGTTAAGAGCAGCTGCCCACACCTGCTGACCACTCCCACTTACCAAAGTCATGGCTGATTTCATCTGAAATGGTGAATGGATGAAATGTCCTTCCCTTGTTCTACAAAAGCTCCATTGGTCTGAGTCATGCAATGGGGATGTGTCAAGTCTGGAGTAAGCCAGAAAACCAGCCACTAGGAATAGAAGAGCATTCACAGATGGACTTTCATCATGTAATAATAAACAAGTGGCTCCGGAGTTGACCTACAGGTCTAATGCCAAGGTTTGACACACTGTACTAGACTTTTACTAGGTGATGTCCGGGTCTCATTCAGATATATGTGCAACTACCTTGTGGATTTTAAGGCATTGCATGAAGCTGGAGGTGCTCAGTAAATAATGAAGTGAAATGTGAAAAGGAAGATTCCTTAGACAGATAATCATAATTAGAAATCATACACTAGTAATATCATAAGATGGGGAAGCCCATGAAGTTCTGTCAAGTGTAAGTTTATGCATAGGCAAGTCTTCATGGTAAGATATATTTACATTAGATCCTTGGTTTGTATTTTTATGACAAGTATTATTGCCAGTGAACACGTGACACCACAGGATCAACACAGCAATTCCCATACAGATACCGCAAACAAAATCGGGTTCCTGCTACCATGACAAAGCCACAAGTCTGGGAATATACACTCTAAACAAAGTCAAGTATCCATTACAACCACATTCAAACTAAATCAGTTTCCAAACATGGTCCTCTAGGTTTAAACATTTCATATTGGTAGATAAGAAACATTAAGTACAGCCATTTTTTTCTGATGTTTGTGATTGTGTTTATCCTCCCAAGATGCATTAAGTTTAATATCGTAATATGGAGCCTGGCATGGTGGCGCACGCCTTTAATCCCTGCACTCGGGAGGCAGAGGCAGGCGGATTTCTGAGTTCGAGGCCAGCCTGGTCTACAAAGTGAGTTCCAGGACAGCCAAGACTACACAGAGAAACCCTGTCTCGAAAAACATATATATATATATATATATATATCGTAATATGGATTCATAAAGTGTACCAAAGTTGAACACTCACACATAAACTATAAACAGTTCCAAAGTCATTTACTTAGTGTGTTCTTTAGGAACCTAATGTCTTTCACCATCAAACCTGCATCTCTTATCTATGTGGTTTGTGATGTTGGACTGGGATGCAGCCAGCCATCTGCATCAGTTCTTTGCTCTCTCTTGGACCTGACCAATACAGGTAAGCTGGATACAACAAATGGAAGGGGTCATGTTTCTTCATAGGGATTTCCTGATAGCTTTCTGTGTTTCTGGTAATGGTACCTCCTCCCTGGAGGCAGTCCTCCATTCCAACATCAAGCAGAGCTCTGGGCTTTTTTGTATCATTTTGTATCATTTTGGGGAGCTGCCCTCAATATGATAGTGCTGCATGTGTGTATAAATATAGGCTGGAGTATTTCAGTGAATCTCAAAACTGAAGAAGTTAAAAAAGATGACACTCACACCCAAGTGTGCTAAGACACACATAGGATCCTGGATTCTAGAGGGATTGGAAATAGAATGATCTTTAGTTTGAGGTCACCTTGAGCTACACAAAATGCCATCAAATTTATGCTTCAAATTCCCTTCCAAATGTGCTTCATCCTCTGACTAATAATGCTGCTGCTGCTGCTGCTGCTGTGGTTATATATATTTTTAATATGTTTGCCTGCATGATGTTCACCATGATTGCATAGTGCCTATGGAAGACAGAAGAGGGTACCAGATCAGCAACAGGAGGTTTAGGCAGTTATGAGCTGTCATATATGAGCTGGGAATCAAGCCTGGATCCTCTACAGGAGTAGTTAACACTCTTATTCAGCTGATCTGTCTCTACATTCTTTAGTGTTCTGTTTTTGAACATTTTGACAGTGTTCCTATTTTAGTTCTCATTAGGAATAAATAGATGATAGATAGATAGATAGATAGATAGATAGATAGATAGATAATAGATAGATACATAGATACATACATAGATACATAGATACATAGATAATTTAAAACCCTATAAAATTTACAAAGATAAAACCAGGCTAGAGATAAGAAAAGTTTTCATCATTACAGGGTGAAAGCCATAGACCACAAAATGTAGCTAAATGTCGCAGGTAAAGGAAGAAACAACTCAGCATATTCAGTAAAACAGGACTTAGTGTATCTAATAAAAACCTCAGGAAATAAGATCTATATTCAGATATTTGGTTACATAATTCCTAGGAAATAAAAAAGAAAAAGAAAACCTGGATGCTAATCCATGGACAGGAGGGTGAGAGGAGGTGGTACACAGAGTCCTGGTGGGGAAGAGTGGAGAGAGAAGTAAAGAGTTCCTGTGATAAGACAAAGGCAAATGCATGATAAAACAGAGAAAATTAGTTTTCTAAACTGTTTCCTCCTTATGTCAATGCTCCTTTACTTTCTCTAGGATATTCTTCTTCATTTTTATTTGATAATTTTGTACATGTATATAATGTTTTTTGATCAATTCCATCCCTTCAAGTCTCTCCAACTCTCACTATTTTTCCTTCCCTTCATGTGCTCTATGGGGTGTGTATGTGTGTGTGTGTAACTTTTTGTTTGTTTTTGTTTTGTTGTTGTTGTTGTTGTTGTTGTTGTTTTTTAGTTATTTGAGACAGGGTTTCTCTGTAGCCCTGGCTGTCCTGGAACTCACTCTGTAGACCAGGCTGGCCTTGAACTCAGAAATCCGCCTGCCTCTGCCTCCCGAGTGCTGGGATTAAAGGCATGCACCACCACGCCCGGCATGTTTTTTAAATTATATTTTAATTACAGAATTTCTCTCTTCCCTCTCCTCTCTCCAAACCCTCCATGATACCCCTCCCCACCCTGCTTCAAATTCAGAGCCTATTTTTTTTAATCAATTGTTATTGCCTGCATGTATCAAGGTATACTGCACAAGAAAATTAATAAGAATAACGTTTTAAATAATGAGGACACATCATCATTGATGCTTCTTATTAGGACAAAGTATTATCACTAATAGGTCTTGTACTATGTTGCATGTTTCTATCTAAATTGTCACTGTTTCTATACAGCTAATCTAGTAAACTGCACGAAGTGTTTTTTAATTAATAAACAACAAGTTTTGTATATCTGGTCTAAAATGTAATTGTTCATATCACATTATAATTTGATATTATAGCAAGTTTACTTTATATTATCAAAGACTTTATATCACAATATAAAATAATTGAATATATAAGTTATTATATATTAATATAATATATTAAGTTATATAATTGAATATATAGGTCCAATTCACCAAAGTCATTTATGTTTTTTTTTTCTTGCTGAATATACTTAGTGTTGTCTGTATGTGCATGAATAGAAGACAATCTATAGGCACATGGGCAGTTTCTCATGTCTTACAACCTTGACAACATGCAAATGTGAAAACACATATTTCCTGAAATCATAGTATACAGCAGATATATTCAATCATAACCACCATCTACATTATGTCATATATAAGCATATATAAAATATACTACATAGACATATGTAGTGATAATGAAGATTATCTAAATTTATATTTTAAACTTTATTATAAAATCACCGTGGATAAATTTTTATATATAAATGACGGTGATTAAAGATAAAATTTATAAAACAAAGAAAACATACAAAAACTCCTGTGATCAAATCCCTTCATGTTTTTTTTTATTTGAAACCAGAAATCAGACAAAAATACATATTGAAAATATGGAACCTCCATGTTATTCAACCTAATGTCAAAATGTATCTCTATATAATCTGAATTATTGTATTTTTCTTATAGAAACCACTATGAATTTTTATTCCTTATGGTAATCTGATTATATCAATGCCTACTCAAACCTTTTCATTGATCTTAAAATCTGTGACAATGTACAGAGGGACAACCCCTATATCCTAAATAGTTTCAGATGAAGGCAAAGATATGTTTATAGAAATTTGAGAAGTCACAAATGGCACAAGAACTCCTAGAACCAATCATTGCCAATCATATTACGTTGCTCTTCAATATTCTCAAGTAGATAGTTTGAAAGTAAAATGATTCCAGAACAGGACCAGTTTCTTTAATATGTAAAAGCCAAAAATAGCCTTGGAAATATCAGAAGCCCCCCATCTTGCTGGAGACCCAGTTATAAGAAGTGTCTAAACCAAAATATCTTTGATTCTATGATGGTCAGAGGCTAGGGACACCAGAAGGAGAGTTTGGATTTTTCCGTACCTCTTTTCTCCTAAAGGAGAGTTATTTTCCTAAAGACCACACTGAAGCCACCACTGAGTCTTCCAGGTACCAGGACACCTGAGGTGGGACAAGGATTGACCAACTCTTCCTTTCTGAATTCCTCTATCCAGTAAAGTCTTAGTAACCCCATGACAGTGACCTTCAATGATGACCCATGCCTAGAGACACCTCCTTCTGCACAAACGCTCTGTCTTCCTTCTTGCTTATAAGCTGCCTATAATAAGTTGCTTCTTTCAAGCACCCTGCAGTCTATGAACTTTATTGTTTGGGTTTTGCTAGACAAGAGCCTGATAGGCACTGGCTTGAGAGAATTTTGCCAGCCTGCAAGATTCTAGAACCCTAGATTTCTGGGCTAAGCCCACCAAAGTGTCAAAGTGACCCCATCATTCTCAAAGACACCACAAACATTCCCAAATTAATTCAGTTATCATAGATAGCTGTTAAAGAAGAAAAACATCAGATAAAACATTGACAATAGACAAATGGTGTCTTTTTAAATTGTCTATAGTTCAGTGTTGTCATGGGATAGAATATGCACTTCAAACCTTTGCTTTATTCTCTAGATGTAGGACTCTCTCTCTCTCTCTCTCTCACACACACACACACATACACACACACACACACACTTTCTCTTTTTCATGAAGTGAAGATAAATGCTTTAGATTATCTCTTAGAAAAACTCTTTGACCGGTTCTGAAGAAGTAAGTCAATTTTTTTCTTTTATAGCTTCACTGTTAATTGTTACCTTACACACACACACACACACACACACACACACACACAGAGAGAGAGAGAGAGAGAGAGAGAGAGAGACAGAGAGAGAGAGAGAGAGAGGATTGTGAGAAAACAAGAGAGGAAGCCACATGTTTGTGGAGTCTCCCGACCATGTGGCCACTGCTGTGAGTCCCTTGTCTCAGTGGTTTCCGGAACATGAGTGGGAAGCTGCCCTCACAGCAATGTTGGAGCCTTCCCTAGCTGCAGCCCTCTTTCGGCTTGGTCATTGAGGGAATTGCCAGATGGGAAGAAACCTTTCAAGTTCATTGCTCCCTTCCTATGCATTCAACACCTTCTGAGGGCCAGAGGGGTTTTCACAGATTCTAAAATTACTGTAACGATCCAGCAAACCCTTTGAATTGTGTCAGGAAGGGAACAGTATTCTCTTCTGAATTCTCTGAGGAGTTTGCCTTGCTTTCTGAGGAATGTAGACAAATGCCCGCATATGACTGGTTGTAAAGAGAGTAAAATAACCATTATAGAGGTCAATGGTATATTTAAATTGTTTGAGTTTAGATAGATAGATAGATAGATAGATAGATAGATAGATAGATAGATTTTAAAAATCTGGAATGGATAAGCAGGTGATCAACCAACAGGATAACAGGATTGCTTCTGGAGGTGGGGGATGAGGTGAATAAGAAAAATCCACCAACCTAGATGCCTTCAAACCACAACCATAAAGATGTACACACAGTCAAAACTAATACCTAACTAAACAGATCTCAACAGTGACATCAACTGATTGGAACACTCAATATTAACTCCAAGTCACTATTGTAAACATTAATTAGAAAAATTAAATAAATCACTTGGCACTTTCTTATTTTTTTTTAACAGACCTAGGGAGGAATTAAATGCTGGTTCTGTTTAGTACATTCTGACTTAGTAGCTAAAAGTCTGGCAGTTATATCACACTGACTATGGAGACTGGTCATCTCTGTCTTCACTCTGTCCTCAGCCCTCCATTCGTTTCTCTGTCTACTCTATCTCTACCAGCATGCTATCTTTGGCAGAATGGGGTCACACTCCTTCCTATCTATTTGTTACTGATGGATTCTGGGTGAAGAGCAGTCAATTTCTTCAATTGTGCAGCCACTAAAGAATCCACTAGACTTTAGTGAATAATTCCAAGTCCATGGACTCACAGATGATCCTGGTTAAATCAGCGGGTCTCAAAAATACGCACATACCTTATTCTTGTATCTGAGAGGAAATGTAGAGAACTTTCTTCTCTTCGTGGAACATTATAACATTACATGAAAGTAGAGAATAAACACACAAGCATTCAGGCTAACAGGTATACACATAGAAAAACAAGCAAATGTAACATTATTTTTTTCAAGGTTCTCCTTTAATGATGGTTCCCAAATGCCTTAACCTCCCTTCTAGCCCTCCACTCACCAGAGGAGTGGAAAAGAAAGGACATGGGGGAAGCAAACCTGTTTAGAAATGGTTCTTTGGAGAAAATCCCATCTGCATTGTCAGAAAGTCAACAATTTCTTTCATAGGTCAGCAGCAGCAGCAGCTTGGTCCACTCACAAACACTCAATGGATATACACCAGCAGTCCAGCTCAGTAGTGTCGGGAGAGCAGCAGCAATTACATGACCTAACAGGAACAGCCAGACCTCAGCTGAATCAGCACAACTCAAAAGGAGACTCCAGGGCTTACAGGAACACCAGGAGAAGTTCTCAGCTGTGCCTCTCTCAGCTAAGCAAAGATGAGAAAGCAACAAGCATTGCATAGCTAGCTCTCTAAACAAGCCTCAAACCTCAAGCCCAAGCTTCTCTCACAGTCTGTTGGGTCCTGTTTACACTCCCTCCAAATATCATGTATCCTCCACGGGTCTTGCCTCAGCACTGACTTAGTGAAAGCGCCACATGAGTCTGTCTCAGCTGACATCACTCTGCCAGTCAGCCCAAGTACACAGAAGTGGCAAGAAATTGTAGCAGAGCAGCAGAAGCTTTGTGGGTGGGTTTCCCTCTATGGCACCCCAACAAAGGGAACTCATCTACACAGTGAAAGGAGGACCAATGCATACATGTCAGAAAGAATCCTCCATCATGAGTCCTTTCACATGTTTGCTTTAGCAGAACATCCTTCCACCTGTGTCTGCTTCAGCAAAATATCCTTAACTTATCTCCGCTTCAGAAAATACTCCTTCACCTGTTTGCCCCAGCAAAACGCCATCCAACACAACTGACTTTCCAAAGAAAGAGGAATTAAACAGCATGTGGAAAAAAGAGAAAACCATCCAATAAGCCACTCGGCTTGCTATCCAATTCTGTGTTGTAGTGGATGTTATAAGAAATACCCAGGCTAGAAACTTCTATTATGAAATAAGGCTCTCCACATAGATAAAGAGGTAGCTCTTGTTGCTTGGGCTATCAGGTACACAATCAATAATACCATGCTAGAAGCTCGGAAAGTTTGTTATGAAATTGTGTTTCCTAATAATTTCAGAAGCTACAACCATAAATTATCACCTATATGATTGCCCAGACATGAACAAAGATGACAGGATTAGTAGAGCTGGAGAGTGGAAAGGCCATAATGCCTCATCCCTATTAAAAAAATCTACAGGCAACTGAATAATTCCAAGAGCTGCAGAAAGAAATCTCCTTTCCCCAGAAAGAGCTCATCAACTGATTATCTCATAGCAAGGCATCAGTCCTGAAAATATCAACACAAGTAACAGTATACAGACTGAGAAGTTATATTTAGTTATATTTAGTGTGTGTTTGTACATATTTGTATATGTATCTGTATATGTATGCATTAATAATAATTAAGGAAAAATGAGGCATGTTTTTAAGAGAGCAAGGAGAAATTATGGGAGGGTTTGAGAAAGAAACGGCAAAGGGAAAATGATGTGATTTATTATAATCTTAAAAATTAATTTAAAAAGATCGCTTGGTGCTTGCTTTGCTAACCCAAACAATAGTTGATCATTTCCTGTTGCTTTTACTGATTTTATTCCATAAACAAATGATTTAATATTGTCTTAAGGTCAATAGTATGATGTGGGCAACTAAGCTGAGAAATGAATCTAATTGGTGTCATGAACTTTATCTGTTAAAATAAGACAGGTTGGTTGTAATTTACAGCTCAAATTGGTTAATAAGAGTGAACAAACTCTTTGGACATATGTGTAAAACTCCTTCCATACATGCCTAATTATGGTAGAAAGATTATTTCGAGGGGGACAGCAAAAATTACCTTCATCGTGGGGCACGCAAAAAACCAAACAGAAGTGGATTAAGGTAATTGCTTACTCAATAGCATTCAGCCCGAAGCCTCCAAGAGCGCAGAATTAGTCATCTTATTGTAAGATTCATTTAAAAAGCCCTGGGAGGGGAGAACTCAGCACAGCTGGCAGTAATTTCCTTCCATTAAAAATAAAATAAATAGGCAGTGGAAAACACTATTTTGACATTATTTTGCACTATACCTTGTCTTCAAAAACAAGTGTTTTGTTCATTCATGTACAGCAAAGCACATTACTTCCAGGTAACGGGTTTGTGAATCATGAGAACCAAACCTATGATCCCTTTTAGGGAATGCTCCTTTATCTCAAAAGAACCCATAATCCTGGTTAATGGGCAGAGAACATGTGAAAACCTTGATGTTTCTTGACGTGACAAGGATTATATTTTTAACAATCTTTTCTATAGTTTTGAGAACTTAATTGTTTTTAGTTTTTGTTTATAGAGAGAATCTCTTGGGTACTGTATGGAAGAATCACCTGCCCCTACCCACCTGCCCAAAGGCTGATGGCCTATTAGCAGAGGCAGGAAATAGTAGGTGGGAGTTCCGGTAGAGACAGTAACTCTTCCGTAGAGTCAGGCCCAGGAAGAGATTCATCCGAAATTCTTAGGGGAAAGACCCCTGAAACTGAAAGGAGGTAACCAGCCATGTGGCACTCATACAGTAGAATAAACAGCTTAATTAAATGATTAACTAGATGGTGAACATGCCCAAGCTTATGGCCCAGTCATTCATAAAGAATAAGATGCAGAGTCATTATTTCAAGAGCTGTGGCATGGGTGGAAAAGCCCTTGGTTATGGTTTGGGAACTGAAAGTTTAAAATTCACATTTACAACTTATTGTCTGAATATAAAGAAATCATTAAAAATGAAGTATTGTTCTCTGGGGTGAAGAACAGAAGGAATTCAGCAATGTTAGAGAGCTATGGTTAGAACACTTTGAGCACTTAAATGATCATTTCTAGACAGCCACTTATTGCTGGCTTCCAGAGAGAAAAAGACCATGGAATCAGATTTGTGGAATGTCTGCTAACATTGCCAAAGGTCTGTCATGGTTACAGGCATGTTAGTTATAATTCAACTTTAGTGTATGTGTGTGTGTGTGTGTGCATGTGTGTTTGTGGGTGTGTCTATGTGTGTGCATGTGTGTTTGTGTGTGGGTATGTATGTGCATGTGTGTTTGTATGTGGGTCTATGTGTGTGTGAATGTGTGATTTTGTGTGTGTGTGTTTATGTGTGTGAGAGTTTATTCATCCGAAGGTATGTGTGCTGAAAATTGTGGAGGCCAAAGGTTACTCTGAAATGCCATTCCTCGGAAGCCATTGCCTTACTGAATGAAACCAAGAATGTTTTTCAAGATGGAATCTGGGTGTTTTCAAAACTCCTTAATCTTTGTCACTGTATGTGCACATATGCAGTAATTACTACATTTTAAGGGCACCTATCGGATATTGACTGACACTGGATTAGATGGCCAGTGGACTCTGGATTTAAAGAACATGGCAGGATATAGCTCAATGATAGCGCATTTGCCCAGCAAATACAAGACCCCGGGTTCAATTTCTGCTATGACAAAAAATCTGAATAATAAAATAGAGAATTACAAGGGTGTGGGCCAATACTGATGAATCACAAACTATGCACTAAGACCGTACGCCCTCCTGAGTTATGTCATCTCCTGTTCCCATGGGTGCTACACTCCCATGCCAAGTTTTACTTACTCAGTGCACACACAGACAGTACATGTGTAGGAGCCAGATGCTGGACTGATAACCTTTTCCCCTTTGCTCAAGCTTTCGTCTCATTCACAGACATTCCTGATGTGTCTGTCATGGTTCATCTCATTCTCAGGGACCAATCAATGGCCACCCTGCCACACAAAAGTTTAGAACCTAAGGAAAGACCATTTTGTTCTCTTTCTCATACAACCCCACTCCTTGCAAGGACAGACTCCTTCTGTATAAAAGAAAAAGTGCTAAACTGGTGGCTCCGTGGCTAACAACACTGGCTGCTCTTGCAGAGGATCCAAGTTCGATTCCTGGCACCCCGGTGGTGGTTCATAACCAGCTTAAGCAATCCCAGGATCTTTGATACCCTCTTCTGGACCTTTTGGCCAATGCATATATGTGATTCAAATGCATACATATGGTACACATTTGCTCATGCAGGCAAAAAAATAAAAACCCTTAAGACTCATCTTTTTTTCAAAAAAGAAGGAACAAATTCTACATGCAAATAACATTGTTCTATATTGCTATATCATGGATGGGTTTGGCAAGCTAATCTGAACTATGAGGCAAGGGTTTTCAGCTGTAATAAGAATCAACTGAAAAACTTTAAACGGATATTTTACAGAGTCCCCCCTCTTAGATTCACTGCTGTAACCTCCAGTGTAGTTGAGAAACCTGAACTTTTTCTATCTTTCCTTGGAGGAAACCAGATGATGCACAGAAATCGCTTGTTACGTATCTGTGGCTTCCACTGTAGTATCGTATCTAAGTGGTTGCTGAAGTACCAGCATTTGGCTAGGCTGACACGCCAGGTTCTAGGATTACAGGTGTTAAACATGTCCAGACAATATCCTTCATTTTAAGGTCTTCTTTTGGGGGCTACAGATACTGCTCAGTGCTTGTTCTTGCAGAAAAGGGTACTTGTTTCTCTTGCAGAGGTCCTGGGTTCAAATTCCTAGCCCTCACATGGGGGTTGCCAACATCCTATAACTCAATTTCCATGAATCCCAGTTTCTCTTCTGACTTCAGCATGCACAGGGCATGCACCCGAGGCTCAGACATACATGCAGGCAAAACAGTAATGCGCATGGAAATGAAATAAATAAACCTAAAGCAATTTAAAGAAAAAACAAAACAAAAAACAAAAGCTAACTTTCTGTCAAGTTTCGATTTGGGCATGTGAAGCTACTACCTGTATACCAAGCAAAATGTAGATGACTAAGTATAATCAGCATGCTCAAGATTTAGGTGTAAGGGACTGTCAGTAATGTTTGTTTCTGTCTAAGGTTCTGCTGCTGTTAAATGATATCATGTATATCTTGCCTTGATTTCAAGGTGCATTTTTCCCACATGTTATTCTTTTAATAACGTGAAAAATCTTAACATGGGCGTGGTTATTTATTTGGGTGTTTAGGTAATTCGTCTTCAAAAAATTTCTACAAGCACCATCATGATAATCCAAGGCGTCTGAAAACTCGATTCAGCACAATATTACTTGAGCTGTCACTAAGAACAGAAAGGTCAAGTTAGTAGGACTTCTGTTTCCTCCATTTAAATAAGAATACAATTATGTCACTATTGAAGTGTTGGCTTTTGGTCCCACACGTCACACTCTGTGGATCACACAGTGACAAAATTGTCATATACTTAAACTTACATTTATCTTATCAAGGAAAATATGCTCATTTCGTCTCAAGATATTTTTCTTTTTTTTTAAGAAAAGTTACATGCTTCTATATCTGTGCACCATCCTTTTTTTCTAAGATGATTTTTCTAAGAGGAAATACAGCGCTTTAGGCATCCCTTACACCAGGTGAAACATATGGTAAGCGTGGTATCAGATGTGTGGCCCAGGCAAAGTGAACTCCATCTTTTCAATTTCTTTGTTTGCCTTAGAAAGCTCCCCACCCCATGATAATCTCTGGCCCGTGAAACCACCAAACTCTGCCTGTTTCTCTCAACCTGGTGGTGACAGCTTCCAGCTGGTCACCTGATCAATCATACCTGTCATTGGCCCCCAGGTCTGAAGCTTGATTACCCTTGTTTGTTTGTTTTTTGTTAGTGTGCACCACGACTTGGCTGGCGGGCTTCCTTGTTTGTCCATTAAATGTGAAAGTCGCAGACCACACCAGCTGGGAGGAAAAGGCAAGGCTGGCAGTTTTCACTTGGCCTTGATTCTATCACAGCTCCCAGAGCAGTCCCTTCTAGCCAGCTTGTTTTAGCCACACTCTGTAGACCTGCAGGAGGACACACAGTGTGGTTTTTATATATTGTTGCTTTGTTGCCTTTTGCTTTACCACTTGTCTTTCTAACTGGAGCTAGCATTTAAGGTGTCTTAGAAAAACCTCACCTATAATGGGATGCTTGTAGATTTCACCCATTCAGATGAGTATGCGAACGCCCCCAAAGAGGTGACTGTTCACAGGACTGCCTTCAAATACAAGGGGCTTTCTTTGACTCCTGGAAGGAAAGTATTACAGGTTATATTTATTTATTCAGTGATCTCTACGATACGTGACATGAAACACTCTCCCTTTAGCTCTTGTCATGTTTAAGCTACAAAACGTGAGGGTTAGCAGTGAACGGGATGCAGAAAGGCATACAGAGGTCAGTACTCTGGGTGCTGGCATGTGACATGTGACAGGGAATATGACCCAACCATGTCTCTCAAACTCATAACATTTTCCATATTTAGTACATATCTAGCTGGGAATTTTTAAGAAGTTCCTAACAGGCAAACCTCTTTGGTGTCTCTCTGTCTTTTTTTCCCCTATGTTTGTGTATCAGACCAAGCAAAGGTAATGCTCACCTACCCAGCACCTATTACAATATCTTAGGTATCCAATGGCTGTCTCTAAAGTTCCCATAGCATGCCATGTGAGAGGAAGTCAAGGAACTAGTATGTAATGAGTTGCACAGGGTCACAAGCCATCAAAAGCTGATGCAGAAAAACTATCATCTCCAAGGGGCAATACTCCATATACGGCGACATACATTCAAGGAAATAAAGGAAGGAACAATACAAGCGTTATTGGTCATACATCCCAGGAAACCATTTGTTTTCTATCACTTCCATGCTACCTATAACGTTTTCAGTGTTTGGGTAAATAAGACAAAATGAAGAGGCAAACTCAGACCACATCTACACATCACAACCAGAGAAAAGATCAAAACTGCGTCACAAACACATGTGTAAATCCCTCGGAACTAGACCAATCTGTTTATGAAAAGAGCATCCCCAAAGATGCTCGAATCCCCGAACGTCCCACTCCACCGTCAGCACCTGCATTTTGAAATATTGTTTCTGTCCAGGCTTACCTCATGCTGGAACTAGATTCCATTCCCTGTCATGCTGTTTGGCTATTCATCTGGGTGAGTAGGTGACGGTCGGTCTGGAAAGCAGATGTGTCCGTGGTGGTTTACAAAGATGGGAAATGGTGTGTTTATCAGACGCAAGAATGTTCTTGAGGAATGACTGTCAAACAAGCTAATGTGCCATGTCTGGTAGGAAAGTGAACATGCTTGAACTTGTCATCTGATAGAAGCTTCCTTCATGTAAGTATATGAGATGCATTTACACTATTACTACAGGAAATTTTCATTGTATATTCCCTGGAACTGAGCTCCACAGTGGGATATGATAGAAAGAGCTCAGGGTTTGTTCTCTTCCATTTTGCAGAGATGTTTGGAGCATACATAGCTCAGGTGACTTGAAAGTTATCAAACATACCAGCTCCAAGAGACTAGCTACAGAGGTGTCCTGCAACTTGTGACTTTCTATTCAGCATCCTTTCCACAAACATTTACTAGGAAACTTGGAACAATAGTGGAGAGATTATCAAGGCATATACCAACATTTAATATAGAAGACAAGATCTTGTTGGCCAACTGTAGTTAGATAGACGTTAAAGTCTATGTTCCTGCCGGATTTACTTCATATTGGTGCAAGAATGCATTTTCTATGCTCAGTAGTAAATACATTTTACTGAAACAGAGATAAACACTTGTTCCATATCCATAGAGTTCAAGGTGAGTATAAGTGATTGTGTGTGTGTGTGTGTGTGTGTGTGTGTGTATGTGTGAGTGTGTAGGTCAAAGAACAACTTACAGGAATCTCTATCATATGTATTATAAGATTTTCTAGTCTTGAACGATCTTGTAGCCTACACCTTCTTTGAGACAAGAACTTTTCCTAGCCTGGAATTCTTCAAGTGGATAAGATAGTTGGCCAGTGAGTTTACCGGTCTTCCCCTCACTAGTGTTTGGACTAAAAGCAATTACACTATGTCCATCTTTTATTAGGTTCAAGTGTGTTTTTCATGCTTTAAAGGCAAATACTTTAATCTATTATCTTCCTATCCCTAGCTAAACTTACAATAAACCCACATTAATTGTGATATCAGGGATCATTCATGTTAGCATGGTTGGTGGATGGTTTGGATTATCACCTGGATTAATTTTTTTCTAAATCCAAATGTTTACTGAAGAATATCTGGGATGGTCTATACAAGGACAATTCATGATGGCTTGAAGGTAGTGAATGAAATAATCCCTTGATAAATTCTTGGTGTGGTGGCTTTACTGCGGATGGTAAAAGGTAGGGAGTTGAATCTAGATGGGAGAAGCAGGCCCTTGAGACATGTCTTCAAATGCTATCTTTCTGTATCTTCTTTTCTCTTCTTTCTATCCAGGAAGACATGCTTCCATAGTCAACTATTGCCATCAAAGGGCCAAGACACCATGGGTTTAACTTGCTATAACTTCTAGTGAAAATAAACCATTCCTCCTACGAAGTTATTTCAATTAGGAATTTGGTTACAGCAATAGCAAAAGTAAATAATATGATGTGTCCATTGATGTGTGTTGTTAAAAGCATACACAAGGTTGTATGACAGACTCACATCACAGTAGGAGGTAGAAAAATGGTAGAACTCTTGGTTAGAGGGAAGGGGAGGTCCACAAAGTATAGGAAAAAGAACTAATTTTCTTTGTGTAAAGATTATGTTTACCAAGAAGATGGCAGTAAGAGTCTTAGCAATTCTAAGTAGACAGAAATGGCATCCAAGGAGGAAAACTAAAATGGAAATATAGTTGAATAGAGGTTTGAAACCAAGTGAATTTATTTAGAAGACACATGAAAATTTCCAATGTAAGATATTTGATCTGTATTAGTGGTAATATAATGACACAGACCTTTCAAAAATATCTGACAATGTTATTACTAGAATCTCTTAAAGTGCCTTAGAGGGAGAATATGCAAGATTAATATCTATTGTAAAGTTCCTCTGAACACATTTAGAATTTGCTTTATTTTGTTTGGGGTGTGTTTTTATTTTCCAAGTTCTCAGCCAGCCAAATTCATGTTTTGGTATACTGCCTGGGCCAAGTCTCTCAGAACAACTTCCTGTCTGGCTTGTCTAACATGGGCCTCTTGACTGTCTGGGAGCTTAGCTAAAGGGAGGATATAAAATCAACAAGTTTAAGGTGAAAATAAATAACCATCCAGTTCGAACAAACAGCTTGCTTCACACAACAGTACTGGGCCAAATTCAGTGGTACTCAACAAAGCTTCCGAGCTATCTTAACAGAGTTTCTTCTAAAGTTGATTCAGAGAACATATTTTGACGTTCTAAACATCACACATGCTAAAGTGGCTAAAGAATTATCATGTATTGATGATGGTTCATGATGCTCTTCTGGAAAACAAAAACTTGGTCATCTAATCAATAAAAGAATTCCGGTCTTTGAACTGGTTCCAGGTCAATTATTCTTGGCAGGATTTTAGCTCTCTGGATTATTCTGACCCAAACTGTGAATAATGGCCTAAAATTGCACAATATACAGAAACCATCTGTTTGATAGGAATAAGAGAGGTGATGTCATTGAGGCCATTTCTAATCTCAATTTAGTGTCCTGCCAGTTCTGATGTCACAGCTTTGGCAACATACATGGCAGAGTCTAGTTTGTGAAGGATGAGCTTCTTCTAGAAGGAGATTGTTTTATTCTCATGTCTTCTGGATTGGAAGTAGACTAACCAGAAATGGGAAGAGTTGACTGTTGACTGACTAGCATGTCCTCTACAGCAACAGTATAGCAATGTCATGTAACTTTCCAAAGACAAACCAAGCTCTTGGTTTTTGGAAAAGGAAGATGCCACAGAAGTTTGTTTAGGCATAAATACAAGGAGATTTTACAGCAAAAGAAGATTGTTAGGAACAGTTCATGTTGAGGGTTCCAGGGACTGAGAATGAGAGAGTCAAGAAGAATTAGATGATAACATTGATTGACAAATATAAATCCCAAGGTGTGTTTACAGACATGTGAGTGTTACAAGTAGGAAAGTTGGAGAAATTATCTACACTCAACCCAGAAGATCTGTCCTTTTTTGGTGGAAAGGGATGTATCATCATCAACATCACCTGGGGAATTTCAGAAGAGTACAATAAAAATCATTGAGGGGGTTAGATTATCATTTTCAAAGCAAAATGTTAAGGAACTTGAGGAATTGTTAAAAGGAATGATGGTAAAGGTACATGAAGGAACAGATGACAGATACCTTGCTACAAAAATACCATACAGCCAAAGATGCTGCAAAGGCTAAGGATGTGGTTCAGTGAGTTCTTACTGTACAGTTATGTGAACCTGAGTTTAGGTCTCCAATACCCACACAAAAAGCTGAATGTGGCACAAATGTCATAAATGCAGAGATGGAGAGCAGATACCAAAAAATGATAGGGTTCACTGAATAGCTAAGCTTCAGGGAGAAGACCCTGTCTCAAAAGGTAAGATGGAGATTCATAAAAGGAGACATTTGATGTTAATATCTCAGGTCTCCCTTCATGCATGTGAGGGGAACTCTGTCCCTCAATGGCATGGGTGCACACAAACATACACACATAGGTACACACATGTACATATACACATACACACACACACACACACACACACACACAAATTAAAACATGAATGAATGAATGAGTGAATAAATGTATAAATAAATTAATAAGATGAAACTTGAAATGTTCATGTCAGAAACATGAATTGGTCCCCTTATCTCTTAGAGTTATTATTATCTGAAATGCCACTGAATAGAAAATTTTGTACAGAGTCTGTGTGTAACTCATACGGAGTAAATAAAGTTTGGCTCATCTTACTGTGGAAGCTTCCATAGTGAGGTTTTTTTTTGTTTTTTTTTGTTGTTGTTGTTTTTTTTTTTTTTGGTTTTTGTTTTGTTTTGTTTTGTTTGGTTTTGGTTTTTGTTTTGGTTTTTGTTTGTTTTTTTTTTTGTTTTTGGGGTTTTTTTCGAAACAGGGTTTCTCTGTGTAGCCCTGGCTGTCCTGGAACTCACTCTGTAGACCCGGCTAGCCTCAGACTCAGAAATTCGCCTGCCTCTGCCTCCCATAGTGAGTTTTAAAAGAGTGTTTAAATTAATGAACATAGTAAGGTGCAGAGTTCCTATCTCATTGCAATAAGGATTACATACAGGATCTTACACCAGAGTCAACTGCGGAACAACAATATAATGATACGGCCAATAACTATGGGTTCCTGGGGAAATAATATATTTTTGTCAGCCATGTAAAATAACTGGATATGCATGAGAACTGCTTAAAGAGATTATGTCTATATTCAATATAAAAGAATAATAAAGAAAATGCATTTAGATTGAGGTTGGAGGGGTGGGATGGCTCAACAATTAGAAGTGCTTCCGGTTGTTCCAGAAGACCAAACTTTTGTTACCGCTGCCCATCCTAGGAGAATGGCAGAAGCCTATAACAACAGGCCCAGGGGACCTAGTGCCTCTTTCTGGCCCCTTCAAATGCCAGGTATATATATATATATATATATATATATATATATATATATATATATATATATGCAAACCTTCTTCTTATACATGAAATTAGATTTTTAAAAACCTTAAAGAGAACCATGGAACAATCAGCAAATTAATGCTCAAACAAAGGGAGGGAGGACCTTGCCAAAAGAGCATTTTCTTGATTGCAAACTTGTTGGCAATCCAGTTGGAAAAATGGTTGTCAAATGCAGGAGAAGTTGTCTGTAGGTTGTGTGTTTTCTGGAGACCTATAGAAATGCTATACTGGTGGGTCCCAGCCAGAGTACCATTACGGAGACAAAAGGTCAAGGTCATTGGGTTATCCTCATCACAGACATATGTCTTCTACTGATGGCTGTTTTCTCGTCACTCATTAAAATATACTGACACAATCTTCCAGTAAGTGAGAAGGAAAAGCATAGTTTCACTTCACCAACCCCCTTTTAAATTTTTTTTCTAGAGAACTAAGTAGACTATGATAGGGCCCCTCCAGTGTGACAATGAGGTTGGGAACAAGGAATGATGTGAGCTGCGGGTGCAAAATATCCAGTTCCCCTTCTGAAACACACACAGACATTTAAATGCTTCACTTATCTTGTATTGTAAACTCCAACTTCAGGAGAAATATTCACCAGACAGGTCATAAATCATACCCAAAGACAGGTGCAATAAATACCAATGTCAAAAAGTTACAAAGTAGAATTATATTGTTTTGACAAGGCCTCCAGATGCGCTGACAACCGGGCAAGTAAATGACCCTTTTCTTAGAGCCCTCGTGGTTAACTAGTACATAGGCCCAGAAAACACCCCAAGTCTTCATGAGAATGGCAGTACAGGGTTTTAACACTTGTCATCCTCAGGATATTCTCTTCTGAGACAAGACAAGTAAGATGATTTGGCACATTTAATGAGGTTATTTTGCATTCAAATGTTATATGTAGAAAAACCGGAAGGCTACACACACACACACACACACACACACACACACACAGTGCTGTCATGGAAAATCTGATTGCAAGTCAACATGGCCAAATTTTCATTTACATATACTAAAAAACAATGCAACATAGTATACATGATATGACTGATTAATGAAGTAACCCAGTAGTTATGTTTAAATGAATAATATATTCATACCTTCCACCTTCATAGACTTTTGGCTTCACACATTCAAATCAAATCAATTTCATACTGACCAGGTAATTTTTTTTTTACATAAAATACTTTGATTCTATCAGTTTCAAAACTGTTCAAGCATCATGACTTTTCAGTAGAAATACCTATTGTGATTAAAAAAAAAAAAAAACTTTACTAAAAAGACAGAGATCAGGCTGGAGAGATGGCTCAGTGCTTAATAACAGTGACTGCTCTTCCAAAGGTCCTGAGTTCAATTCCCAGCAACCGCATGGTGGCTCACAACCATCTGTAATAACATCTGATGCCCTCTTCTAGTCTGTCTGAAGTTGGTTACAATGTACTCACATATATTAAAATAAATAAATCTTTTTAAAAAAGACAGAGATCACATGTTATACATAATGCTTGTACATGGAAATAAGATTGAATGTCAAACACAGTGCTTTTCCTGTAGCTAGATGTCTCTTCTTCAATCAATATCTTATGAATGCGCCAGTGTTATTTCATTTAATAATTAAATAGAAATTCTATTTTTGCATATACTATAGATTTTCTGTTTATTTTGTTTTGTTTATGATTACTAAGAATGTACTAAGGATCTGAAGGACTAGACTGAATAGTTCAAATTTCTAAAACAGTTACATCTGAATTAAATCCCTGAGATATATTCCTCAACATTTTAATTGTTGATGATTAGAATCTCATGTCTCTGTGCACAAAAATCTTGTTTGGTCGTGAATGACTCAAGGCACAGTTAGTTTCATTAACAATCGTTGTTTACCATATCGATTTATATTGCTCCCTCCGAACAATTAAAACACTTACTATTGGGACTGGAAAGCTGGTTCTGAAGTAAGAGAACCCATGTCTGTTTAAAGAGAACCCAAGTTTGGTTCTAAGAGCCCCTACCAGGAAGCTTACAGCTGTCTGTAACCTCAGCACCAGGGGATCTGATGCTTCAGATGGCACCTGAACAGATGTCCCATATACTTATGGGGAGACTGACATGGTACCTTCTTCTTTCCTCAATTTTTTACACCAGCTTAGAACCACATTAAACTGAATTTAGAAGTACAAGGATTTCATAACATTCTAACTTACAGAGTGCAGAGGTGAGTTCCAAACTCATTTACATAAATAACCCAGAATGAGTCTATGGTAGAGCTTTCCTATAGACTTATAAAAGTTTTTTTTTTTCCTATCGTTCCCTTCTTTAGAAAAGGAAACATATCACAAACACATTTCCGCACCACTATCTACAATATTTCCCATGAAAATATCTGTTGTGTTATAGGGTATCAGCCCTTGTGCTTCCCACAAGAGACCTGCTTCTACTAAAACGATGAATTCTTTGGGTTGTATGCTGTGAGTTAGTTAAACTTATGACCTAGGGGGAGCAAAAGTCAGGGCTGGTGGGCCTGGTAGCCACATCTTATAAACTGGACCAATGTGTTGCCCAGTAAAGGAATGTATGGCCATAAATGAAGGCACTTGGAGGGTAAGGGTCATGGTTTGTAATTAGCACAGACTATTTAAGAAAAAATAAGAAAATAATGTTTTACAAGCTGGTAGAAAGAGAAGTAAATAAGCATTTAAACTTTCCAATTGTGAGTTCTGTCCCTGTGTGTGGCTTATTTTATAAGCATTTTGTTTTAAAGTACTAAAAGCAAAAGGCATAGGGAAATATCCATCACCCTGGAACATGACCACATAGGCCATCAGAGTCTTTCCTTTAAGGATATTGGCAAGAGGTTTACTTCATGAATTCTTGATATTCTGTTCTAAAAGTCACTGTGGCACAGAACAGATGATAAGCAGAATAAAATAAAGTATCTGCAAGTGTTGAACAGTATCTTGAAGAAAAAAGACTAAAGTCCTGGTTCAGCAAGGCTGAAAACTAATTTTTGTTTATCTGTTTAATTTGTTTGTTTGTGTATTTGTTTGTCTATTTGTGTAGTTGTTTTGGTGGGTTTGTTTGAATTGTTTGTACATTTTCTTGTTTGTCTATTTATGTATTTAGTCTTGGTGGGTTTGTTTGTAGAGCTTTTTGTTTTGTTTGCTTTGTGTTTGGCTTTTCCTTTTTGTTTGATTTTTTCTTTTTTTCTGCACAGGCTATGCACATAGACAGGCTTGTGTGACTTGCTAATGTCTGTCTTGGGAACACACTCAGTTTCCCAATCTATGTAAAAGAAATGAAAGGACTTTTCAGCTCTATGTTCAGCTCTGCAAGAGTCTTAAAAGTCAGTCCAGGAAATGACTTCTGTGCAAGCACAGGTAATTTAGAGGATACATCAAGTTTGTGCTGTGCTCCCAGGCATGTTTATAACCATGGACCTTGTTTCCTATGTGGACATGGAAGAATATTAAAGGTAGCCTTGTCTTGTACTAAACATATTGGGGAAATGATACTTACATATCTACAAAAAAATTCAAGAGAAAATTTCTAAGCAAGTCAGGGCATCCATCTATCTATACTCAGGATGCTAAGTATTAGCTATCATTGTCATTGATCTGGGTACCAGCTACAATATATTATGAGTGAGCTGTAAGGAAGTTTTGGGCCATAATAAAACTACACAACCAGTGAGCTCACACTTATTTTTATACTAAATATTGGTTGCATTTTGTTGTAATTTCATTTAGAGATGTATGTTTTCTTCCTCAGTATCATTATCAGAAACATTGCAATATTGACAAAATTGATCATAGAATACTTTACTTTGAAATATGTTATAAAATTATAAAAATACCAGACGTAATCTTATTATATTCTACAATGAACAGGAAAATGACCAGAATCTTGACAAGAGATTTGACCTCCTGGCTGCTCAATCCTAAGGCATGGAAGGAGTATTTAATGATATACAGCTACTGAATATTTTCACCTAGATTTTAATTTTTTTATCATTTACTGTTTTTAAGTTAGAACTAAAACGGGGGTGATATAAAGTTATAAAATCCAACGCATTGTACTGAAGATCCACTTATACAAGCAATTCTTTCTACTAGGTGACATTTCTGCCATGTCTATAATCCATCACAGAACATTTAACCACAGGCTCTATTTAAACCTCTCCTCTGAACTTTATTCCTTCTCTGATACAGCTGTTTATCTTCATCCTAATGCCTGGTTGTGTGCTTAATGGAATAAACTGTGCAGTATTATTTTTATTCTTTGACATTCAAAACTGGACAGACGATGCTTCTATGTTTCCTCTGAAATTCAGGGCACCAACTTTGAACTGCTTTAAATATGTGTAATAAATTTCATTATGGTATTACTGTATTTGTTCTTCTTAATTAACTCCACAAGATCCTAGCCACTTGTGTGCTAACTTCATATGGGAAGAATAAACTCAAGAAACTGACCACACAATTGGTTAAGACCACACAAATTGTCCATTAATTATTCTACAAATCCTGACTTATATAGTCAGCCTGTTTTCTGTATCATGATTATAAACAATGTAAGGGGCAGAGCTAAAGAGTATCTATAACTCTCAGCAAAGCCTGCGCCAAGCCTGGAGCTTCTGTGTTTGTTAATAATTGGTTGCTATAACAATGGTTTATACTTTTAGTGTTATAAACGTCCTCCAAATGAACTACAGAGAGTATCAAAAAATTCAATAGATTTGTGTTAAGAAGGCTAAAAATAAATTTAAATATTGTATAAAGAGAGAGAGCCCATTTTAATTAGTTACTCTTAATAATAAAGGAAATGCATACATTTTGAAGTGTTTAAAGTTTTTATAAAAAATGTTGCAGGGTAAGTAATAAATAAGAAATAAAACAAGTTAATTAATTTTACATTTTTCTCCTAGACTAATTTGCAAAACTTAATCTTTATACATAGAGCACAGGTGGTATAAGGGTTGAGTATCATTTGATATGCAGTTTTAGCATTTCCTTTTCTGAGTGATAGATAATTCTGTTGCTTGTATAAAAAATCGCATGGATTCATTATCACATTTATCATAATAGAAGCATCTGTCTTTTTCCTATTTTGTTTTCATTTTGTTTTCTTCTTTCTCTAAAATTTGGGGCCACAGCATCCAAAGATTGCAACTGTGTTATATTTTTCCCTTCTTTTATTCAATGTTAGTACATTTCAGAAATGATGCACATGTTAATTGCTGAATTAATCTTGGTAAACTAGATGTTGACGGTTGAGAGGTTGGCATGTCAGAGCGCAACTTGGGGTTCGCTGCGATTCTTCAACAGCCCTTCGTCTGCTTCGCTTCTGCACAAGGTCTCATCACTATCTTCTGGTATTATACTCACAAAGTTCTGCTGGAGATCCGCCTTCCTCAATTCATTCTTCCTTTTGCAGTTTTCTTCAAATGCTGCAATCATCTGGAACAGGTCCCTGCAGAGAGGCGGGGCATTTGCTTTTAATCAAAGAGCAAAGTTTGCATTAAACTCCATAAACAAAATCAGGGGACTTGTATAAATAACAATCGGCGCATATCATCTTGATTTTTTCGGACACTTGGTCTCTGGTACTGAGCTTTCTCCAAGTTGTGAAAAATCAGAGGGCAAAGTGCAAAGTTCAAAAGTGGCTACTTGCCTGGAGGTTTACTGAAAGCAAAGCATCCCACGGAAGTCCTCTGGAGTAATCCGAGGAAACCTTTTCTTTTTTTCTTCCCCTTAGAGGAAGGATGTTGTTGTTATTCTGTTTCTAAGGTTAATTCCTCTTGGAGAAAAATAGCATGAAATGTTGGGAAGTAGGAGCAGTCCTGAAACCTTAGGGGGCTGGCAGAGAGCATGTCCACAGCATTACAATGTCACAGGTGTGCAGCTTTCCACCCGCTGAGCATCTCTGTATTCATCAGCCAAAACCAGACTGTGCACGTAAAAGGAAAGTGGTGGAGAAAAACAAACCGCATTGTTATTTATAATAAAGTTGCGTTGTAATGACCAATCCAAGCAATTGACTGACACTATGAAGAAAACTTTAGTTATTACTCTCACCCTCCAAATTTGATTTTCCCCCCTTTTTGTTTGTTTTGTTGGTTTTTGTTTTGTTTCTTGTTTTTATTTTTGTTTGTATTGCTTTGTTTTTTAGTTTGTTTTCCTGAGTTGGCTTGGTTTTTGTTTTGGTTTGGTTTGTTGTTTGTTTTTTGTTTGTTTCTTTCTGTTTTGATTTGTTGTTTTTAGTTTGTTTTTTGTTGATTTTTTCTTTTGGTTTTGGTTTTTGTTTGTTTTTTGGTTTTGTTTTCTTTTTATTTGTTTTGCTTGTTTGAGTTGGGAGGTTTTGCTTGTTATTTATTTATGTATGTATGTATTTTTTACTTCAGTGTGAGCACTTACTGAGACTGTTTTTATATGAAAGTAAGACAAAAACCAAAGCACTTTTTGTAGAGCTGTATTTAATTTCTAAATGTAGCCAAAAATTTGCAGAAAAGTCCTCTGAGCTTGGCTTGATATTGCTATATTTTCGCATTTTCCATGCATTTGGTTACGAAGTGTCCATTCAACTTAGGAAAACTCCAACAGGCTCCTTAACTGCAGGCTGCAAGTCAGGCCAGAAGACAGAGACTTTGGTAATTTTTTTCCCAGAGTCAGGTGATGGAACCTGGTTATTTTCAAACAAATTTGCCATCTTCTGGACTGCCTATTCTTCCTGCTTCTCCCCAACCCTTCTTTCTATTGTTTCATTCAGAACCTCAGCTTCCTTTCAAATTCTAAGTGACTAACATGCAGTCTCATTGAAATCTTCATCCTATATTCAGAGGAAACAAAATTATTTTGGTCATGAGACTCAACCTATCAGCTATCCAAAAGCCACCAAAGTGCTTGTGCTTATGAAATAACACACACACACACACACACACACACACAGACACACAATCGAAGAGTAATAATTTTTTTTTTAAAGCTGAGAGCTGTTGTTTTATGGAACTAATGGGTTTATGAGGTTTATGAAGTCCTGTGTTTCCTACAGGTTCTGCTCTCACAATGGAAGGACGTAGTAGAAATGTAAATCAATAAATGAAATAGAAAGCATTCTGCACTGAAGAGTTTAGAAGGCACAGGAGCGGTGGGGTTTAAGGAAGGGCATCTGGGAAGACTTCAGAGACGAGACAGAGGCTGAGGGCATGGCAGATTGAACATGGTATGGTTGATACCACTCTTTTAAAAGACAAGACAGACAGGAGAGAAAGCACGAGATCCTAGAGAGGGGATGAGATTTCTGTGTTTTGATCTGTTTTGGTCTTTTCCTTGGGAAAACAGAAAGAAGTTTTGAATTGTCAGCATGTCATAAATGCAAAAGTCAGGGTAGAAGTTAGCAGGAGTAGAAAGTCAACAAGGGAGAGATTATGGATTTCAGGTGCTAAAACAATAACGGTGGATGTTGATTTCTGTTTAAACCATTAAGGGAATCCCACTTCCAGCATGGAAAGGAGATCCTTGGAGAATTGGGGAAATAGCTTTAAAATGTGGTTTGACATCCAACTGGAGAATAAGCAAGCAGGATTGACTTAAGTGAGTTGAGAATGATATTTTCTCTTACACAGAGTGAATCAGTATAGCTTGGAGGAGGGTTGTTGTGTTAACATGGAGATTGCTAGTTCTAGATTTGATTCTACCATCCTCAGTGGGTGGCAAAAGCAAAATACAGGAGAACAGAAAGAAAGCACACACACACACACCCAGATTGTTGCTTTTTTTGTACAGTGTACAGCACTGAGTCGGGTCTCTATCCTGGTCACTCATAGTAAGCGCCTCAGCTAAAGATTAAGCAGATCACAGGACCAAAAGAAGGAAAACAGAAGCAGGGATGCTAAGAAAGGCGGGGCAGTGGGAGCTGGAGAGAGAACTGGCAGGAGGGGTAAGAGTACTGACTGCTCTTACAGAAAACCCAGGATCAGTTCCCAGCACTTACAGGGTGGTGGCTCACAGCCATCTGTACCTCCAGTTCCAGAGGATCAGAAACCCTCTTCCAGCCTTTACAAGTACCAGGCTTGTAATCACTCATATCTATATGAAAAAAATAAATACATCTTTCTTTTGCGTCTGCCACATAACTATGTATTGGACTAGCGTCAAGGGCAGACCAGTGAATACCACAGGACAAAGGCAGTACAACAAAAGAATGAAGTTCAAGGAGCATCCACATGCAATGCCCTCCATCCTCTCTCTGTACCAGAACCCGCCCTCCTCACCCCACAGACTGACCATGGACAAGAGACTCAACCTCATCTAGCAAGTGGTTCCACTTCTCCCGCTCTTCCCAGCTCTATTGCAAAAGGAAGAAATGCAAATCTCTTCCCAGAGCTGTAGACAATCAGAACATGAATTCTTCATGTGTGGCATAAAGGTGTATCTTCATGAATTATTATCATGTAAGACATTCTATAATTAATTTATTATCATAAACCAGGGTTTCTTTGCCCGGCGACCAGTTGAATCCTGTGAGATAGCTCATACACAAAATTGCTTTCCTTCTTCAGCTACTTCATTTTACCCATGGACTGCAAGCAGGTGTTTTCTTTCTCCTCTGATCTTGAATTGTTCATGGGAAGGAGTGGTTATGGCAACCATGCCTATACAGAGCACATATTAGTAGAAAATAGAAAGATGCTCCGAAGCATTCATATGACAACTTGTAAGTATAAAACAGCAGAGGTTGGGTTCTGAATCATGCATTTTTGCAACCACATATCCTAGTAACATTGTGACACTCATAAGTGACTGGACTCCACACTTTGATTTCTTTTATCTCTTAATGATCTACTGCATGACATTATGGCTTAAGTACTTGCGCTCAGGGATTCTGGAGATGAGCCTTCTATTCTGCCTACACATTTTTTACATGTGACATCATCTTGCCGATTCAGTTCTTCATATGAGACACGAGGACCGATAAGTTGACCTGTTTCATCACAGAATAGTAAAGCTGATAATTTATCCTTACAGAGGTTTTATGACATGCCACCTTCTGGAGTAATTGATAAATGTTAACTCTAAGCCATTGCGCGAACTGAAGAGAGAGTGGGCACTTTATTTCTTTTGCACAGGCGAGGAAACCTAAAGAAAATAAGTTAAGCAACTTGCTGGTATCTACTTAGTCAGTAATAGCTGGGGCCTGGCGCTGACTCCGGGCTGTCTGGCTGTAGAATATGAGATGCATGCATTCTCCCTGTGTAGATGAAATATTGCCTGCAGAGTGTCTGGCACACAGGCATGCAATAAATGTCACTTGTTATTTTTATTTTGCATTTTTCTATCACTTTATTTTGACTTCAATGTGGGAGAGGTGATTATCCAAAGATGGGAATTATCCAAGGATTGTGATAGTCAGAGGCAGAGGAAATATTAGATTTTCCTGAGTGGGAGGAGGATTTAAGACTCGCAGCACTTGAGCCAGAGCAAAGCAAGACACGAATGTCCATAAGCCCTCTTTGCTCCACATCTGTTTTTATTTTTCAGTTTATCAGCCTGCTCTTTCATGACAGAATTTTGCAATATTCTGCTCCCCTGGTGACTTATAGAATATCAAGGGAAGAGAGGGAAAAAAAGAAAAGAAAAGCTTTTAGCCAACTTCAGCTTTTCCTTCCTTAAAACCATAGATAAGCTCTGGCTGGTCACTGTGATTTTGTCTGAAAAGGCTAATTCATACTTCTCCCTGTTATCTGCTCAAAAGAGGAATGCTGTCTTTACCAGTGCCCAGCAGAGCTGATAGTCCCTGTCCCACAGGGTCCCAATGGTGGCGTGTGAAGATAAGACAAGCCTGTGGCTCAGCACTGCCGAGATATCGAGCAGTTTTTTTTCCTCCACTGGAGATCAGGTGTGGGCATCTTTAGTATGTGATACCTATGTCACCATGTCAAGGTTGGGGTCTGACAGGAACATGAAGAGGAGAGAGTAGTGGTGTATGGGTACTGAGTTTATCTCCTGAAGGAACAGCTGCTCTTTCAGAAATTATAATCAGGACCTCTGGCCCTAGGTTTTTTATAAGAATTTATTTATCTGGAAAAATGGTACATGCCTAATCTAAGTATTGGAGTGGCTGAAGCAGGAGGATCATGTGTTAGAAGTCATTGTAGGATACAAAGACAGTTTTAGACTTGCTTTGGACTATGATAGTGACATCTTGTCTCAAAGGAAAAAAAAAAACAAACCTAAGACTGGACAAAAAGGAGTTCTTGTTTGTTTGTTCTTTGTTGAAAGAGCCTGGAGAAAGCTCAATGGATAAAGCACTTGCCATTCAAGCAAGAACTGTGTTCAAGTATCCCGCACCCCAATAAGAGCTGAGTACAACTGTGTGTGCCTGTAAGTACAATGCTGGGCTGAAGACACAGGAGAATTCCTGGAGGCTTTCTGGCTAGTGACTCTAGCAAAATTGAGGCACTGCAGGTCTGAGACACTCCAGGTGTGATGCACTACAAGTGTGAGACACTCCAGGTGTGAGGCACTGCAGGTGTGAGACACTCCAGGTGTGAGGCACTGCAGGTGTGAGGCACTGCAGGTGTGAGGCACTGCAGTTGTGAAACACCCAATGTATGGTCTCAAAAATAAAGGAAGAGTATCTGAGGAAGATATTAGAAGTAGATCTCTGGCCTCTAGTAGCCTAGAAAACACACACATACACAAACAGAGACAGACAGACAGACAGACAGACAGAGAGCAGAGAGAAAGACAGAGAGTCAGAAAGAGAGAAAGAGAGTTTGAAAATGAGGGAGGGAAACCACACACATCTAGTGCAGCAAGATGAGTTCCTTCTGCAGCAAGAAGCTGCCCTTGAGAGTGGCCAGCCTGCTCTCAGGTGAGCACTGGGATCCTTTGGAAACCATGCGAGGCACTGTTCATTTCACATAAAACGTTTATGAGGGGTTACGAATTGCTGACAATTCTTTCCTGACCAGAGAATGATTGAGTCCAGATGTACTTAAGTTTGGAGGAGAGCAAACAAGTGTCCCCTCGATGGGAAAAGAGACCACAAGATAGACTCAGAAGCAAGTGAAGCAAGACTTCCATTCTTCTTCCTCTGCAGAGCAAGCCCTGGAACTTGGAGGGACATGTGTATGTGTGCATGCATGCCTGTATGCATGTATTTATGTATATATGTATGTATGTATGTATGCATGTAAGTATGTTTGTATATATGTATGTATGTATGTATGTATGTATGTATGTATGTATGACCTCCAGAAATTCTTCTGTTAACTGATTTGAGATTGTTTTACTTTGGGGGGTGGGTGGAGGAAGGGGGTTGTCTTCAGTGTGTGTGTGAGGTTGGTTGATAGCTTTTCTTAATATTTATCATAGAATTCAGCTTTTTCAAATCTTGTTTAATTAATTAAATGGGGGCTTTGGGAAGACAATGAAGTCCATTTGCTTGTTCTTCCTTTAACCAGACTTAGACTCTAATTTGAAAATTGTTCAAGCAGAATAAATTGACATTAGTTAAGGTTAGGGTTAGGGTTTGAAATGCGAACCAAAGAACCAACAGCAGTGTGAGCCTGGTCGGGATGGTTGGGTGTCAATGCTTGAGGTGCAGACTTTTACATTAGGCAGGTTTAAGTGAACCGAAGCAGTTGTGGAAAAAGAATCCACAGTCCTGGGACAATAATGTGAAACACACTCTTGCACTAAAATCAACGAGGTAATTCTGCTTCCCTTCATTTTGCTGATTTTATCCTGAACGGTATATTAAAATGAAAATAAAATCAAAGTACTGTGGGCATCCATTCAGAAGTAAAGAGAGAGCTGATCCACTTTCCCCCTGGTTTTCCTTCTTATGCTTGTACACAAAACACATTTCTGAGGCTCAGTTGGTGAAAACAAAACAAACACTTCAGTCTTTTAGTTCATCATCTTCAGGGTCACACACAGTTGTGCAAATTTGTCACATATCCAAAGAACGTGGACTTGTTTCAAAGAGCCCATACAGAGCAGTCACCTTTATGCCTTGATAATAACTTGCTAGTTTTTCTGTCGTCTCCAAAAGCAAACAGGTGTGTTTCCTGTGCCTATCTTCAGGACTTTTCAAAGCTGGGTGAGTGTCACTTCTATTAGCTCAAGCAATGCAGATACAAAAGCCAAATCAAGAATAACGACATGGAGACATTTCATCCATCCACGGTAGCATGCTAGCAGATGCTGTAAGTCAGACCTCATTTGGCCAACCATATTATTGATATTTCACATATGCAGCATGCCAGTTATGTCTAGAAGACACTATCTCACATGCCTCATCCCTAGATGAGGAGCTCTGGCAAATCAATACCTGCTGCGAGAGGAAGAAGCAGATACATTGTCTAATTCCAAGTACTCAGTCCTAAAGGCTTGAACATACAGCCAACACTAAATGGACCATGTGTGTATGCATGTGTATGTGTGTGTGATTATATAAATATGGTAATATATACAATAATATATAGATAATATGTGTGATAATGTGTTTATATGTGTACTACATCTTTCTATATTTATGTATATTTAAAGGAGAGGTCATTCACTAATCTGAGAGAAAGTTTGGGAGATGTAAGGAGAGTTGTAGCTGGCGAGAGAGGGGTGAAAATGATGTAAATATAGTTGTCATATATTAAGTTATTTTAAAAAAGCCAAATATTAAATTAAAAAGTAGAATCAAAGATAATCAAGGTAATGATTTCAAACCAAGAACAACTCTGTTTTATTTTACATAATTATAAATAGAATATAATTAGATCAAATTTCCTTTTTTTTCTCCCTCCTAACTCCTCCCAGGTCCCCCTGCACTCCTTCTCAAACTGATAGGCTCATTTGTTTCATTAAATTTATATATATATATATATTTAATCTGTTGAGTCAGTTCAGTCTTGCTATGTGTATGTGTTGAAGTTTTCAGATAATCCTAGTAAACAAAATAACAATCCTGAGTACAAAAATGTTCTTCCACAAAGTCCTGGATAAGAAGTACCCTGCTAACATTTTTGTCTGACAGAGCTCAACAGATTGACTGTGGGTTTGCAGGTTTTTGAAATAAGAGAAGAGATAGAGGAAGGAAGTGATTTAAAGACACAGTTTCTAATTTGTAGTATCCATTTATAATGTTCTGTGGGGCAATTTGCTGATGACAGTCAAGCTTAAAGAGATAGATCAAGTTAATTCATTAACTGCTCTATCTTCTTGGAGAGGATTAGAGATGGAGGAGAAGCCAGTCTGCAGAATTTCAAGTACTGAGGGATTCCTGCAGTTCCAGCCAGTGAACAAGACTCACTAAACAACAGATGGATCGCTGGACTGAATCCTGTTTTCAGTCACTAACTCTAGTGAGAATTTTCAAAGCCCCAATAATAATAGTAACAGCAACTACATGTGTATATTAATCACTCCCTGCATGTTAATTTTATTGATGGTTTTATCACCTTTTTCTTTATTCTGTCTGGACCTATAATTGAGAAAAAGAGTAAAGACCCTGTTCACATAGAGGAGGAAAACCTGAGAATGTCACAGTAACCTACGATATTTCCATTCATAAGGAAGTACTGCCTCATTCTGTAGTTTATTCTCAGTTTTTCTTTCTTTAGAGAAGCTGAAATATTGCTTTCTCTCCCCAAACAAAGGTATTAAGGTATTTTCCCATGCTAAATTACACCGTTTTTTTGTGTGTGTCTGTTGGTGTGGGTGTGTGTTTTTTTGTGTGTTTTTACATAAATATGCTGTTATGTGTACCATGTCTGTTTATGTGGAAGCAGGAGGCCAATCACAAACATCTTTCTAAATGTTTTTCACTTTTCTTTTACAGGATCTCTCTGTAAACCTGAGTGAATCTCATCACTTGGCTACACTGGCTGGTTGGTTAGCAAGCTGCCAGGACCCTCCTGCATCTGACTCTCAGGACTGAGGTTGTAGATAAATGCTGCCATGTCTTGTTGTATTACATAGATGACAAACTTAGGTCCTCAGCCTTGTGCTGCAAGCCCTTTACTCAGTGAGCCATTTCCTCTACCCCTAAGTCACATGACTGAAGAGAGATTACCCAGAATAATGAGAGAAAGCAAGGAAAAGTGTTAGCATCCAAACTAACAGTATCATTCTTAGGTACGAAATCAAAGTATTTTAAGGATCATAGGTCATTATTACTGTTACAATAGTTGTACAGTTTCTTCATTTATTATCAGTTTGGCCTTTGAGTAAGATATTGAATATCTCTCAACACCATAAGAATACTGAAGAGAGAATACCCCTTTCCTTATGAATGCTATAAAATCAATGGAATTATAGAGTACCCAAAGTGGCCAGGAAGGTTATCATGGTTTCATGGTATTCTGAAAATCATTATTAACTGAAAAATATTCCCCAAATACATTTGGCTTTGCTTCTATAATGGTGGTCTACAGAATAACACAGCACTATCCAGGAACTTATTAAAAATGTAAAAGTTTTGGGCATATTTCATATCTACTGGAACAGAATCTGCCTTTTAAAAATTGCTAGCTGAATTGTTAGCACAGTGGAAGATCCTGATGGATGGACTTATACAGACCAGAATCAAAACAAAGTTGAGAGTCAAAAGCAGAGAACAACATAGTATATTGGTCTTGACATACTGTGATAACCATGAGAACTAGGCCACCTGCCCAGGTCATGATTCTTAGCATCATCTTAATTTGAAACAAATCAAACATGATGATAAAGAAGAAGAGGACTCCCAAAAAGGGGGTTAGGAGTTCGGGAACTGGCTCATTCATAAGCTAGAAGACCTAAGTTCAGTCTCCCATATCTAGGAACATGCTGTAAACCCAGTGCTAGGGAGGTAGAGGCAGGATAGCCCCTGGGGTTCACTGGCTAGCTAGTCTAGCTGAATCTATGAGCTCCAGGTTCAGTGGGAGAGTATCTGTGGCAGACATGTCTCTGGCCTCCTTAATCATCAGCATGCGGGTCAACACAAGGCAGGTGGTGGGCTTCTTTCTAAGTCTTGTGTCAATATATAAGAAGTGACACCTGCTTTACTACTCATAAGGCACCCATAGGCCAGTCACAGTGCTTCTTGATCAGTTGGCTCATGCTGACCACCCAGCACCATGAGTAGATGGCATGTATGAAGGGCACCAATTCTCTTTGATGCTTTTATTGGAAGTAAGTAAATCAGGGATGTTCATGGTTAAAAAATCACTGCACTCGGCAGGATAAGGTACCAGGATTATCTAGAGTTTATCACCAGCTTAGACTTTAACTTGCCCTAGAATGGGAGACTCTGTCTTAACAGAAAGAATATAATATTAAATATAAAATAAAATGAAGTGATACTGCTTATGTTTTCAGAGAAGGAAACTTCTGGAATTAGTGGACCAGATCAGGAGTCAAATGCTTTTAAATAGGAAATCAAGTAGGTAGGAATAAAAGAAATTTAAAAAAGGAATTAAAATTTGTACAAACAAATTTTATAGAACATACAACAGAACATATAACATACGCATAAATGTCTCTCTCACTGAAGAACAACTCCTCCGCTCTACTTTGTATGACTATGACAAACACGCTAACTTTCTGTATTCATGTAAATTTCCTCCCGCTGAGATTTGATAGTGGAGGCAACTCTCTGGTGTGGTTTGTTGGTACTTTTGTCTGTAGTTGTTGTTATTAAGTGAAACACAATGTAGACTAACAATTAAAAGGATACAAACAGATTAGGTAATCTGAGTTAAAATATCATACAGTCAATCTCACAACCACCTACCTCATTCCTTCCAAATCCTTGGATGGCCTCTAATAGACAGCTCTGATTTTTGACTCCTCATCCTCCCGTGTCCCAAACATTACTTGTTTCCAGTTGTGTCTGTAAAATGGGGCATGCCACATAAGCAGTAAGTGCCACCCATAACGTGACTTCACACAGCTTCATTGTAAAAGATTCATGGACTTGTAACGTTCTTCTAAATGCTGTGGGCTTTTATGTATGCGTATGTGGAATAGTGTTAGCATGTGTGAGTGTGAGAGCCCATGGAGACCAGAAGAAGACTTCAGATCTTCTGGAACTGAGTGACAGGGTGTTGTGAACTTCCTGCCATGTGTGCTGGTAACTCATCTCAGTCCCCTGGAAGAGCAGCAAGTACTTTTCACTACTAACTTATCCCTCACCCTTTCGGCAAACTTTAAAGGAAGTTTTTCTCAAATGTTTCAACAGGTGCTTGCTTGAAACAGCCATCATCATAAACTTCTCCCAGAATTGCTTTTCATCTCAACTACCATGTGACTGTGGATCTTACTTTTCTGTCTGATGGATGCTGTTACAGGAACATCTTTACAGCTTTTGATTCTCTTCCTTGTCATGGTGTAAACACTTTAGTGGATCTCCAAATTAACCCAAACAGAAGGCTAAGAGGATTCATATTGTCTGTATTTTATACAGCTTATATACATGCAATGTATACATATTACACATGTATATTTTAGTTTCAGGAAGGTCAATATATGCAAAAGATAAAATGAAATGCTGCATAGCCATTGGATAAAAGATCAAATCTTCTTCCAGCCAATGGCAGGAACTCTAGATGTGGCTACAAAGTTCATATATAAATATCTCTGAGTTAGATACAACATATTAGAAGATTGATGGCATTTCTCCTTTTAACACAATTTAAACTTTGCTGTGACCTATATTTTAATCTCAGAAGTTAGTTCCTAGGGGGATATGGAGATCCTTTTTTCCTTGTTTTCTTTTTTTTATTAGATATTTTCTTTATTTACATTTCAAATGTTATCCCCTTTTCTGGTTTCCCCTCCAAAATCCTCCTATCCCCTCCCCCTCTGCCTGCTCACCAACCCACCCACTCCTGCTTCCTGGCCCTGGCATTCCCATATACTGGGGCATAGAGCCTTCTAGGGCTTCTCCTCTCATTGATGACCAACTAGGCCATCCTCTGCTAAATATGCACTGGAGCCATGAGTCCCACCATGTGTACTCTTTGGTTGGTGTTTAGTCCCTGGGAGCTCTGGGGGTACTGGTTAGTTCATATTGTTGTTCCTCCTATGGGCCTACAAACCTCTTCAGCTCCTTGGGTCCTTTCTCTAGATCCTTCATTGGGGACCCTGTGCTCAGTCCAATGGATGGCTGTGAGCATCCACTTCTGTATTTGTCAGGCACTGGCAGAGCCTCTCAGGAGACAGTTATATCTAGCTCCTGTCAGCAAGCACTTGCCATCCACAATAGTGTCTGTGTTTTGTGACTGTATATGGGAGATCCTCTTTTTTTTTTTCAATTTGGTCACTGACTTCCTGTTTATGGGACCAACACTATTAATTTGTTTTCTTTCCATGTTCAGCATTCAAGCTGCTTCTTAATTCTTTGGCTCTCCTGTGGGACAAGTCAGAAGCATTCACACCGAAGCTGCTTCGTCATCTTGCCTATAAACAAGAGGGATTCTTTATCAAAATGTATTTATATAAAATTTGACAAGTTTTGACAGATTTCATTTCTACAAGGTTTACAGTCCCTCCTCATAAGCATATAAAGGCATTGCTTCTATTTTTCTCTCTAGCATTGAACTAATACATATTACAAGCAAACTTTACAGTTTTATTTTTGATCATTTTATCTTAACATTCAATTTATCTGTCAGTCCTTTGAGCATGTCTCAGCTGCATAGTTTTGCATCCCTTATTGAATGGTATGAAGTGTGTGTGTGTGTCTGTGTCTGTGTGTGCATGTGCACCTGTGTGTGTATGCATGTGTGTGTGTGTGTGTGTGTGTGTATGTGTGTCAGAGTGGGCACTCAGCTACCACAGTATGAATGTAGAGTCAAAGGACAACTATTGCTAAGCTGTCACCTTTCACCGGATTTGAGGCACAGTCTTCTGGTGTTCACAACTGTGCATACCAGTCTAACTGACATAAAGTTACAGGGAATCTCTTGTAATCACGTACCCTATCACATTCCAGGAACACATGGATTACAAATGTGTGTTATCAGGCTTGTATTAATAAAGACTCTCTATATTCAAACTCAGGCTCCGTCCTTTTATGGAAAGCTCTTCTAACGAGCTTTCTCCCTAACCTTAGTTTGTAACTTTTCCAATGATAAGAAAATTAGCTTTTTTGCTAATTACTATTTTAAAATATATCCAAGAACTTATGCCCTTCATTATCTGTCATTATGCCTTTTATTTTCTGGAATTGTTCCGTGCCTTACAGATAAAACTTCCTCAGCAAGGCTATGTGATTCCAGAGAGTGAATGTAAGGTAACCTGAATAGTTTTACCTGAAGGATTTGACACTGACCATTCCTGATAGAAGCTCACTAAGATACTTCACAAAGTGCTGCTCCTGAGTCACCCATCAGTAAAATTGATGGATGTAAATGGAAATGAACATTAGGATGAGAGGAAAGGACAATTGTGTTGGTAACAGTGCTAATGAGCTCATGTTTAATATTTCAGTGTTTGGTATTATCAGTTTATTTTAAGCTGTGTATCCCCTGATTAGCTCTTTCATGGGAGATAGACCAGATTTTAGTACACCATACTTGAAAATGGTTACTACTCTCTCAAAGGTATTTGTTCTATTCATTGTCTCCATATTTACTTGTAATGGTCTCCATATTCATTTGTAATAATTGACAAATATACTTACAGAAATCCATAACACACTGTTATATTATCAAAATCTAGTTGAGACCTACCTACTTTATCTTTCAATCATCTTTCTCTATTGATTTAACTTAAAACTATCTATGCCTTAACCCCAAATTTAGTTCATTTATAAATAAAAATATTCTCTGTATAGAAAGCCATTTTGTGGCCTTTTGTGTAGGTGTTCTATTTCTTTCTGAAAACTGTGAACCTCTCATTCTGATTACTAGGTCCCTTAGCCACAATGTTACTGTTTGATTTTATGCATAATCACCTAAATATCACCTGCTTACCTATTTCACAATGCTTAGAAATTTATCTTATTAAATTGGAAATGAGATCAGAGTTGTGAGAATTATGAGCTCCATTCTGTGAGTCGATCTATCTGCAGTCTCTCAGTACCTACAATGGAACCCCCATGGTGCTGGGCATGGCATGCTTCATTAATCCCCAGACCTTGAAGTACATTTGACAGGAGTGATGTTGTAGATTATAAAATAGGAGTTCTCAAACTCTGCCCATCTGTTAGTGATACAAGTAGTCCTATATATAGGACATACATTTCCTGCATTGCAAACATTTGCTCTTGGCATCGCAAGGTGTCCCTACTGTCACAACAGACAAGCCATTCATTAAGCTGTCAGCACCTTACTACACTGCTTCTAAAGATGGTTCACTTCTGTGTTTTCTGGTTCTCGTTGGATGACTTGTTCACTTGTCAATGAGTTTAGCTGTTAGCTTCACAGGAGTGGAACTGAGTTCTTCATGTCAACATCTGTAAACCAAAGCTCTGTTTTTTCATTTCCAACAATCCAACACTTGACTTGTGGAGGGCACTAATGGGTTGCGGCACCACACTGCACTGACAAGAGTCAAAATGGTGGCAGTATGAGTCAAGTCTTGGCTAAGACATCTGAGGGCAGGGACGTTAAAAGCACTTATGTAGAAGAAGCAAGTAACAACACAAAACATGATTAATTATAAATACTGTTTGAAAATCTTTTTAAAAATCAAGGAAGGCAATTAAGCTACCCAGACCCATACACTGGAACTTTTTGAAACAGGTTGTATATTAAATTAAAAAAATATATTTAATCTGGTTTTAAATAAAGTGTATGTTTTAAAGATGAGAAAAACTGAAAAGTAATTTGTGAGGAAGTACAGTTAAGTTGCATCACATGACAATGAAGTAAATGTAACGGAGACACAGCACATGTGGAGGAGGAGGTCAGAGGACACTTGCAGAAAAGAATTCTCTTTTTTCTTTTCTTCAGCCTTGTGGGTCTTGGGAATCAAACTCCGGTCATCAGACTCCACAGCAAATGCTTTTACCTGCTGAGCCAACTCACTACTCCAAGTCTGTTGATTTTTATCTTCTGTTTTACAGTCCATATTTTAAAATATCTTGTGTTTATGAGAACTTTATTGCTTATTGGAAAACTGGAAAGACAGTTCATTTTTAACTACTTGAAGATCTTAAAATGTAATCTCTGATAGGCCAAGTTATTTCCTTATATATTTTTCTTTGCCTGTTGGCCTAATCCATTTTTTTTCTTTATGAGTTGAAGAGAAGTGCGGGTGGGAAAATTCTAATTTCTCAAATTTGGAACTTAGTTAAAAACTAAAATTCAAACTTGAGAGAAAGAAAAGAAAGAAAAAAAAAAACACAAACCATTAACTTCAGGGAAAAAAACTGATAATCCTCCCAGTCCAGTTGACTATGCTCCCCATGTCATCATCTCTAATGGAGATTTAGAAGTTGATGATAAAATATTAAACTATGATAACAGGCAGACTCTCTCACACGTCATCTTTCTAAGTTGTGATGGTGTGGTTTTCCTATCATGGGATAAAGGCGATGAAGTATTACTTTGCATGGGACTTACTCTTCTCTCCTATTGGCACTGGACTAGAAAAGACACTTAACTAATCAGAGGAGTCATTGCCTGAGGTATGACATGTTCTTAACCTCACTCCATCTTTTCCGATCATTAAAGCAGGTTGGTCTACCCCTCAGTCTTAGGAGAGACGTCTGGAGAGAAAACAGGAAGGGTCTCACTTGCAATATTTTCCCCATCTTTTAACTTCGTATGAAAACAGAACTATACAAAGCTATTTATTAATTTGCTGATTCAACATTGCAGTTCTGTATATGTTATATAGACAATATTACATTTCCCCCTGTAATTTATGACAAAAAATGTTTCATTGTATACTGAAATGGGAAAAGCATTCTTTACAGCAGTTTTATACCACCTGTGTTTTATAATATATAAAATGTCACAAGCTACCAGTTTTAAAAATGATATCTCCCCTCTTTATTTCCTTATATTCTAACATCACTATATGTTCCAAACGTACAAGTCATCTCTGCCTTCTAGTCTGCAGATTTATCTGTATTATAATTGTTTTATGCTTTATGGGTCAGTCAGAGTTTCTTATTTTTACTGAAATGCATGTGTATCTGATCAATTTTTTTTTTTTTTACTTATGTGCTGGCCAGAAATTCCATAGGTGGGCTACATTTGGTCCCGCAAGAGACTGAAATCTTTCTTTGTGGGAAAGTTGCTCAACTCTTCTGCCCTGTGTCTGAGACTTTTCGCACCTTCGATGGAGAAAGGAAGAGAATGCAAAAATCATCAGTGAAATATTAGCTCCTCTGATGTCACTATTTAAAAAAATGTTTGTGAAAAATTATCTGCTGAAACTGAATTAAAAACAAAAATGGACCTGGGAATGGAAAGATGTAGGTGTAGGTTAAGTATGTGTACTACACTTACAGAGGACCTGGGTTATCAGAATCCAGGCCAGGCAACTCACAACTGCCTGGAATCCATGCCCAGGGGATCTAAGGCCCTCTTCTGGCCTCCAAGTAAAGAAAGTGTGCTCTCTCTCTCTCTCTCTCTCTCTCTCTCTCTCTCTCTCTCTGTGTGTGTGTGTGTGTGTGTGTGTGTGTGTGTGTGACTTATAATTTTGCCATAGGTATGAATAAGAAATTACTTTTCATCCATGTATTCTAATTAATAAACTTTATCCCTAAGAGTTTAAATCACATAATAGAAAGCTGATTCCTTTTTAGGAAAGTAAGCTCTCTGCTTCATCTATTACCAAATCTCCACTTCTCCAGAACGTGGTAGACACTCAGTAACTAGCAGCGTAAATTAATTAAACAATGAACAAGAGCTTAAGACGTTTCTGTCTTTAAAAATTATCAGCTTTTTTCTAAAATGAAATTACATTAAAAATTATACTATTTCTAGCCTTTTTAGCCTCTATTCTCAGATTTCAAACAATAATTAATTCAAAAATATAATTGTGTTTAGCCTTGTGGGTTATTCCATCTCTCTAGTCTTTTTCAACCAAAATGTATAATTATGTTGAAGACAGTCTGTACATTTTCCCACATGGTCCAATTTCAAATAACTCATGTGTTCTTCCAAGAACTGTATGTATAATGACCAGATTAGAGGAATATATTTTTGAGAGTTCAGAATATAGGACTTAAATTTTAGTACATCTGAATAAATACCGTAAAATAATTGCAAAGTAATTTCTCAGAGGGGGAAATAGTTCCAAAATGGTGGGAGGGACAAGATCAAGGAGTAAAAGCTAAAATGGTAGTATAATTGAAAGAGGACACAAAATTTAGGGGAGACTATTTTGAACTCAACACATCATGTTAATCAACTTTGATATGAGCTGAGCAATATTCCTATCCCTATAAGAAAAAAATGTATGTAATTATTATGAAAAGAGAGATAATAGCCATTCTGTGTAGAATAAAAAAAAGAAGTATAAAGTGCACATAGACAGACCAGTTCTTTGTATTCTGGAGGAATAAAAATTTACACAGTGATTCTCCTGAAAGAGACCTGTTTGAAGAAGCTGGCACCACACGAGATGGTAGGCACTCAACAGCAATGTGATAGGGAAATAAAGGAATGGGCTTTTACAAAAGACCAATGCTACTTGAATTAATGTATATTGTTATAATTCTTTCCAAAAGAAACTTGTCAGATCCTTCACAGTTCAATTCAACTTGCATATGTAAAAGATATTATGTAGCATTGAGCCAAGTCATAAAAATGTTTGAATGTACTCTACAGCATGCTTAATAGTAACTATGTATGTATGCTGGTGATGGTATTTTACATTGAAAATATTTTTTCATATCACAGAGTCTGATCACCATTTACTCCACCCAGATTCTCCTCGCCTCCCTACCTATTCAATTTCATTCCTCTTTTCTCTCTTGGCTGAGAAAAAAAAAATCAGACAAAAACAAAAATAAACCAACAAACAATCAAAAAACAAAAGCAAAACAATAAAAAATCAAACAGAGGAAAAAATTGAAAAAACAAAAAATATCAAAGAAAGAACATGAGAAATACACGTGTGTGCACATACACTATAAAAACATAAAACTAGAAACCATAATAAATAAGTAAAAGACAGGTAAGGTTAAAAAAAAAAAAAAAAAAAAAGTCATGCCCAAACAAAGCATTATGAGGCAAACTCTCAAGACATACCATTGAGCTCATTTGGTGTTGGTCATCTACTGCTGGCCCTGGGGCCTTTCCTAAAGTGTGGTTTGTAGACCCTGTTATACTCTATTGGTACAAAATAATTTTCCTTTGTGTTTGCCAGTTAGAGACAGCATCTGAGTTGGGGGTAGGGGAGAGCGTCCACTTCCCCTGTCCATGCTAGGACCCCATCTAGCTTGGACCTGTGCCTGCTCTGTCCATGTTGCCACAGTCCCTGTGAGTTCATGTGTGCATCAGTCCTGTTGCATTTGGAAGACACTTCTTCCTTGGTGTCTTTCTTTATGTAGTTCCCAGAGCCCCAAGGGAAGTGTCTTGATGAAATTACCCTATGTAGAGGTAAGTATGCTACTGTATGTCACTCTCTACACATGGATCAGTTATGGCTCTCTGCATTTGTTCCTATAGGAAGAAACTTCTATGATGCTAGCTAGCTGAGACACTGGTCTATAAGGATAGCAGGATGTCAATAGGACTCATTTTATTGCTACATTCCTTTAGCAGAATAATAGTATTTGGTTTTCTCCTAGGTCCCTGGACTATCTAGTATCAGGTTCGTAAGCAGTGTCAGGTATGGGTTCCACCTGATAGAGTGGGCCTTAAATTCAATCAGGTTCCTCCCATAACCTCTGTGCTACTACTGCACACCAGCATATCATGCTGACATATCATCATTGTAGACATTTGTTGCTGGTTTTTCTCCTCTTGTAGAGCATGGTACCCTCCAGAACCATAGATAATGGTCAATAGGGATGAACCCTCAAGCTAGACACAAGCTTGACTTCTCAGGTTTAGTAATATATGTAAGCATTGTCTTCCGAAATAGGGTGCTGTCCTTGATTTGTGGAAAGCACATAATAGCCGTAGAACTATCCTGAGTCATCCAGGGGTTTTCCTGGGTGCCCTTTGGCCAAGAACTCAATTAGATATAAACCATTCCTAGCTCTGGATGCTTCCCTTGGTTTTGAAAGAAGTCTAGTTGGGGCCTTGTTTCTTCTGTTATTTTGTGATTCCATGGGTTTTGTTTATTTGTTTCTGTTGTTGATTTGGGTTTTTGTTTTTGTTTTTCGGTGTGTGTGTGTGTGTGTGTGTGTGTGTGTAGAGTCTTCTTAAGGTTTCCATATGACACTAATAACCCTTAGTGTTAACTAGTCCTCCTGATATTCCCTCCCTATGGTGTCCCTTCTTCCCCCGCACCCCGCTCCATTTAATCCTCCCATTCTGTCCCCCACCTGTTTCTCCATATATGTATTTCCCCATGTTAGGATTTCTTTTCCTACCCTTTAATCTGTTACTTCATTCTTCACCTCTGTGATTATATAGATAGTAGTATGCCTATCAAAGTCACACCTTGTTTTAATCAGATCCCATTCTCCAAGAAGTAGAAAGTGCTAGACAAAAAAAAAAAAAATACAGATGTTTTAATATTACGTATGCTATCGAGTCCCATGACCACAGTTTTTAAGAGTTTTTGGGTAAGAATAATACTCAACTATCATCATTGACACCTTAGAATTTGCTTTCGTTCACGGGAATCACAAGTCACTTACCCCCAAAATTTAAAATACAACCCCTTAGTCTAAAATTCCATGCAATTAATAGCCAATAACTTACTTTGTTTACTTAAGGAGGAAGCTCTCCAGGACAATGTTCACATCTACATTTTTAGGTTGAACTGAAAACAAGAGCCAACCGAACTTAACAGTTAGGTGAACAAACTCTGTTTAAAATGGCCTCTGTCTCAAAGCCCTAGACCAAGCCCCTCCTTGAGCTCCCACAAAAAAGAGCTCTCTAAAGACAAAAGTGATGTAAATTTATGACCTTATAAATGAAGATTGACAGACAACCTAAGGCCTGAATCTGGAAGGAATTTTCCATAATTGGAAGTCAGACAGAGCTAGGCATATTAACCAATGGTTACTCTGTGTGCTTGTCATCAATTGAAATAGAGTAACTCTGACAGAATGAGAGATGGTAGAGAGATCCCAAAACTGATCAACACCCCCAGGCCCAGGCAAAGGGCTCTGCAGTTTCTGAATATGACACTCTTGCTTCACGCTCTGTTTATTTATTATTTTATTATTTTATCATAGCTTGTCTAAACTGAAACTTCCAAAGAAAGCAGGAGCTGGCAAATCATTCGACTTCCTTGGCAGAGACCACACCGTCCTGAAGAACAAGTGGGTCCCAGTGGAATGAGATAATTCTTTTTTCTTTTACTCTGCCTTCAAGAATTTCATACATATTTTGACCACATTTACTCCATTTCCCCCAAACCTCAGGAATACCTTCACTTCTCTACCCATCCAGTTTTGTGTCATTTTTTAAACCCACCAAGTCCAGTTTGTGCTAGTTGGGTTACTCTTGAATGCATAGATGGCCTTCCAATAGAGCATGGCCAACCTACTACAAGACATACCCTTAAAGAAAACTGATTCCCAGCATTTATAAATTATCAATACTTCCTACGATATGAGTGAGACTTTCCTACAAGGTTCTCCATGCTGGGATTTTGCCATACTTAAGCTTCTGCAAGTTTTACTCATGCTGTTGGAGTTACATGTGAGTTCATATGTGTGACTATCCTGATGCATGCAGAAAATATTGTTTAAAGACGTATACCACCATTGGCACTTACAATTTTTCTGCACTCTCTTCTAAAATGATCCCTGAACCCTGGGAAGAAAGAGAGAGAGAGTGCTATAGATGGTCCTGAGCCTTGGGAGGAGAGAGAGAGAGAGAGTGCTATAGATGGTCCTGAGCCTTGGGAGGAGAGAGAGTGCTATAGATGGTCCTGAGCCTTGGGAGGAGAGAGAGTGCTATAGATGGTCCTGAGCCTTGGGAGGAGAGAGAGTGCTATAGATGGTCCTGAGCCTTGGGAGGAGAGAGTGCTATAGATGGTCCTGAGCCTTGGGAGGAGAGAGAGTACTATAGATGATATTTAAGACTGGGCACTTTGTATTCTCTTATTTTCTTCATGTTGACCAGTCGAGGGTCTCAATGTTAAGCGCCATCTACTGCAGTGATAAACATGCCTTAAATGATTATCACTTGTGGAACAATTGAGGTCAGAGGTTATACTTCTGCCGATTATTATAATGCCCTGCCTTGGTCTCCTCCAGTGTGCCCCTTGCTTCTTTCTTCTGGGTCATCATTGTTCCCTAGCATGAGATGGACATTTATGACTCAATGTAATCAATCAGTGTGGTAGCAGAGAAGCTGTATGATACTCTGCACCCAATAGATAGCTTTTGGAACCCCCAAAGTATTAGTAACAAAGATCTTATCAATTTTTCAAAGTAATAATCTCTCTCCTCCTTGATACCTCTCACTCACTCCCTTCCTTTTCATTTAAGAAATGCAAATCACTTTGCCTAATATTTTCATGTAGGAAGAAAAATAAACAGTGCAATGTGTTTAATGAAATCTGTACTGAAGACTTGGAAACTATAAGTAGTCTAGGTACAGATGGGGGCATCTATCAAGTACATGAAGACAGGTTTCAGGAACTTACAGATGTGGCCCTAAGTAGCCCATTGTATATATTATCTGCTTCTGACCTTAATTTACTATTGTTTATAAGAAACTGAAATACAAGCCAGTATTGTATGTGGGTATGTGCCCTCAGTCCCAACATCAGAAAAGCAGAGTCTGGAGGATCATTAATTGGGTTCAAGCCAATCTGGGTTTCATAGGGAGAACCTGTCTCAAGAAAACAAAACAAAGGAAAGGAATGAAACACAGAGGAAATGTGTGCTATCTATCATATGGTATCTTTTTATAGGACATATAGTCAAGATTTGTTATAGTAAAATATTATAATCAATTGGCCATTCATCCAAACTGCATTTTTATTCAATGTCTTTAATAATTAGACAAAATATAATCCACTATTAACATGCTTCTGTAAAGTCTATTTGCCCATTTGTTTGAGAGAGAGAAAGATAAACAGACAGACAGACAGAAAGACAGAGAGACAAAGAGAGAGAATGGAATTGGATGGGTGGGGTGGCAGGGAGGACCTGGGAGGAGATGAGGGAGGGAATCCCATGATCATAACCTACTGAATGAAAAAAAAAATCATTTTTAATTAAAAGAGCATGGAAAAAGTCTAATGGAAGTCACTCATACTGCTTTCAGGGACACCATGAAAAATGGTTTTTGTGTGTGTGATCCAGACATTAACAACCTATTCATAGCAATGTCATGGTGGGTGTGGTTTGGCCCCCATTTTGGGGTCCATAAACATTCTAATCACCTGTGTGGAAAACTTGTGGGCTTTGTGAAGGGCAAAACTAACCCTTGATTCACAGGCTACACTTTACAACATGATGTCTGGTCAGAAAACAAATGGGCAAGTAGACTTTAGGGAAACATGTTAACAGTAGATTATATTTTGCCTCATTATTAAAGATATTGGCTAAAAAATGCATTTTGGATGAATGGTCAATCGATTATAACATTTGGATAACTTTGCTCAGCCGTGGGTCCTATAATCTTCTCTTGTCTTCACAGTCACCTCCTCAAAACAGTTGTCAGGACAAGCAGGCTTGTGATTAGAATAGAAGGACTCCAAATATATATTTTTACATTCAACTAAATTATATAATCCATCTATGACTACAGCTAAGTGACAGAGACTTTACCTTGTGTATACCTTGAGGCTGGGGTTCTATCTTTAGCACTTCAAAAGAATTAATAGTAAACATATTGCATAGGAAAAGTAATTTATGTTATATTATACTAGCTTTTTTATTTAATAACTATTTACTAATTTATGCTCCATATTATATATTGTTCTAGATGTGATGTAGACAGAACATCAGAGAAAGAGACAAAAGTCCACGCCTGAATGGAGATCACACCCCTGTACCGTTTCCTTCTAGTACAGGGTCAAAATATCAGTCTTCAACTAAGTCCTGTCCTAACTGGAGTATCTGTAGTTAAACATTTTTATGTATCATATCATATTCTAGTTTCCTTCCAGTGTTCGAGATAAAATATTCTGAGAAAAGGAAACCCAGAGGAGAAAAGGCTTGCTTTAGGTCACAATTCCAGGTTACTGTCCATCATCGCAGGAAGCAAAGTCAACAGGAATTTAAAACAGCTGGTCATATCCCATCTGTATCAAAACCAAAGAGAAAACACTCTATCACCTGACCTATGTTCCCTGCCCCCGTAGATATTTGCATTAATATACTTCATACACTGTTAAACATGTAGCATATGATATACATGAGAAAACTAAAGACCCATGAATGATCAGATGTCAAAAATTAAATACACATCGGTGGCAAAAAGAAAGATACATAATTCCACAGAACTGTTATGTTATATATGATACAGCATTTAGATGAGCTTAGAAATTATAATAAATGTAAGCACATATCCCCTGCATGGTCAGTGGAGTATTGTATAATAAGTGGCCTATCTAGCTTGGATATTTAGACACCAGCATCAACAAGCCTTGTATTGTCCTGTATATCATTGTGTGCTAGATTGCAGTTTTCCTTCAAAATCTCCCAAATAAAAGAAGCAAGCTCCGGCTTTCAGCCAGACAAGAAGGCTGTAAGACTTCAGACAGTTTTCATCACAGCTGGTCAGGCCTGGCCAGTCTCAGACAAAGGACTTCCGCATTTATCTCACCCTTATTTTGATGTCTCATTCAAGTGAAGATAAAAGGAGAGATGTGCTTTGAAATTTAACCATTTGGGCCACAAAGAAATCAGCATGCAAATGTCACCCATACATGAATTTCAGATGAAGTCTACATTTGTCACCGCAGACTTTTGAGATTTGTCGGGGGTGTTTGCCTGGAAAAGCCATAGGAAGTGTGGGTGAATGAGTGCTGGATGGGAGCCAGTTGGAACAGTCACAGACTGTTGCTGATAATGAGACCTGACATGCATGTGTGCATGTATATGAGTGTACACATGTGAATATGTGCATGTTCATACATTTACATGGGTATACATAGTTGAAGAGTAGAGACAGGGAAAGGGAGATGAGGGAGATAGAAGGAGGGAAGAGGAAGGGGGAAAGAAAGAAAGAAGTAGAGAGAGAGGAGGAGGGAGAGGGGGAGGGAGAGAGGGGGAGAGGGAGAGGGAGAGAGACAGGAAACAGAGGCAAAAAAGCAAAAAAGGAATCTGATAATACATTAATTGACAGCAGCCTTGGGTAATAGACAGGCCAGAGAGACTCTGCACAGGTAATTTCAAATTCAATTACTTTTAACATTACAATAAAATAATTTCTTAGGAATAGCCTGCTTGCAACAATGCTGGAGGTGATGATGACCTAGAGGACAGGATGGCATTGTCACTGTCATGATAGACATATTTACTAAGAGAAAATGTTCTGCAGCACAAAATGGTTCTTTTTCAAAAGAGGGGTGCCAAACGTTTATCTTCATCATATAGATACACTTTTTAAAAAGTTTTCACTCTAAGTAGTCTGGGTGAACTACTGAGAAATCTTTGTTTGTACAGATTTGCCATTATACATTTTGAGAGAATGAACATGTCCCACTCTTCATCTCACCCAGACAAACTTCAGAATGGCAGATGTCACCATCACTGACAAAAAGGCACCAGGTTAAACACCTCCTTCATTATGGCAGAGAATGTGAGGTGCTCTAATAATTCTGGAAGACAGTGTTCCCTGTTATTCAATAAACAGAGGTATCAATAGGTAAGTATGATTCCAAGAAAGCATTAAGTACTAATTGGAGCAGTCATATCAAGTACCTTCCCAAAGGCAAGATTATAAGAATCTGGAGGTGGTGGATAACTTCAAGGAACTGTTTTCTAACAACGGGAAAGATGCACACATATATGTATGTATGTATGTATGTATGTATGTATGTATGTACAAGCAAGGAAGGTTGACATTGTACATGTAAGCCCTCTAATAGCTGAGGAGCTATTGTAATTTGATAGCTGTTGGGAACTAGAGAGCCAGTTTTCTTTACTAATATGACCCTTGGTTTGTTGACCACGTAATTGAATGAATCACAACTTTAATACTAGTGAGGCAACCTAAATTTGATTCAATAGGGAAAGAAGACAATGTTCTAATCTCAAAACTTGGTTAATAAGGGATGAGAGAGTTCAAAGGATAGTGAGGAGGGGAGCTGAGATGGTAAATAAGTTCAAAAGACAAATGAAATTCTCAAAGATTAATTAAAAGAATTTAAAAATTATATTAATAGCTGACTGAGCTCATGTCTCTAGCTGCATATATAGAAGACGATGGCCTAGTTGGCCATCATTGGAAAGAGAGGCCCCTTGGTCATGCAAACTTTATGTGCCCCAGTACAGGGGAATGCCAGGGCCAATATGTGGGAGTGGGTGGGTATGGGAGCAGGGCTGGGAATGGGGAAGGATTTAAAGGACTTTCCGGATAACATGTGAAATGTAAATGAAGAAAATATCTAATAAAATTTTTTTAATTATATTAATAAAAATGAACAGATGAATAAACCTAAAATATTTACTAGTAGAGTACATAATGATGAGGCCCTAGAAGAGATCAGAAATGGGCACCTACGTCCTCTCCAGACATAGACATATGGAAGAGGGAAATTTTTCAAGGAAAACTTGAAGATACTTTGAGCTGAAAGTGTATGCTAAGATTATGTTAGAAAGTATTGAAGAGTGAATTCAGAAGTTAAATAATATTTAAGTTAAATATTGTATGAA
>LR749867.1:150100-193182 GCA_902729485.2 Mus minutoides
GATTAATTGTAGAGATCACAGTATGAACATCATTTTATTATTTGGCTAAACAGCAATGCATTATAAAATCTAAGTTATTGTTCTTGTTTATTTTGGTCAAGTTGACATAAATCTAGATGTATTGGAGAAGAAGGAATCTTAATTGATATAATGCCTCCATAAGGTAAGTCTGTAGGGCATTTTCTTGACCGATGTTTGATGTGGAAGTGTCCAGGTCACTGCTTTCAGTGCCACTCCAAGAGGTCGTCATGGATGGTATAAGAAAGCAGGCCTAGAAAGCCTTCAGGAGCAAACCAGTAAGCAGCATTTCTTCATGACCTTCATCAGTGCCCGTATCTAGGCTCTTGCCTTGAGCTCCTATCCCAACTTCCCTCAGTGACTGAATATGCCCTGAGAGTTATAAGACCAAACAAATCCTTTCTTCCACAACTTGTTTTTTTGTGGTGATGATTTACCACAGCAATAGAAACCCTAAGTAAGGCAGTTATTGTAGTGGTAAAGTCCCTGGATGGCACACCTTTGAGAAACACCACCCTCTCTTAGCCATCTTCAGAAAAAAAATTTTAGTAGCTTTTATGCATATGCTATGTAACTCTCTGTCTTTATGTAAAGGATACTGGGAGGTTCTCTAGGCAGCAAAGCACTGAGCTGACAGTGACTTCATGTCACACCAGGTTTCTGCTATTGTTAATCAGGAGTCCTTTATTGAGATAATCACGTTTTGTCTGGTTCCAACTCAAAAACAAGGCCCAGACCCCACAGCCTATTCAATAAGGCAATGACTTAATTCAAACCACATTCTAGGCTCTGTGGGGTCTGATGTGTTCAGCGGAGCTGTCTGCCACGTTGTCTTGAAGTCTGATGATAGTTGTGGGATAACCTTTATGATGGTGCTTTTAGTCTCCAAAACCAAGAGAAAGCTTGTCAAAATAAATCTGAACTTCTGACCATGGTAGAAGACCTACTATGGGGTATGGGCAAGTCAGAGCTGTCATTCATTGCCTGATCCCAGTGTTTGTATAATAAAGTTCAATGCTGGTGGCATGAATGCAGAATAAAATCATCATAAGCCATATGAGTCCAAAGAATACAAATCTAGAGAGAGCTATCTGAGTCTCTAATGACGTTATTCATGTCTGAGGGTCCCTATTCCGACTTTGAAACATGAGACTTTTATTCGATTATTTCTACTGCCAAAAGACATAGCTACTGTCTGACCACATTTGTGGCTTTCTCTTGAATTAAAGCAAATAAATAAAAGAAAATTCTAAATCTGTGAAATAAAACAAATGGGAATACATTCACTCATTTGTTCCCCTGCTGACTGAACAAATTCTGTACTTTTAGATAGATCTGTGAGCCATATCTGCTGTGTCCCAGCTTTAGTATAAAATTTAGGCATAAAACAGATAGAATGAATTTGCTCTGTCTCTCTCTCCCTCTGTCTCTTCCTCTGTCTCTTGTTCCTCTTTGTCTCTTTCTCCCTGTCTCTGACTCTTGTTCCTTATTCTTTCTTTCTTTTTCTCTGTCTCTTATCTGTGTCTGTCTCTCTGACTCTGTGTGTGTGTGTGTGTGTGTGTGTGTGTGTGTGTGTGTGTGTGTTCAGGTATGTTTGCACTTATATATGGAGTTGTTGAATGCTTTCCTCAGTCATCTGACTTTAATTTGGGGAACAGGATTTCTCACTGAACTCAGAACTAGGAAGCAAGCTCTTCCTGTCTCTTAGTTCCCAGGTGCCATGACTTCAGGTACACAGCACTGCACCCATATTGTATGTGGGTACTGGGGATTGCTTACAGGTAGTTGTGCTTGCAAGGAAAAACTTCTCACCACCTGTGTATTCTTCTAAGACCCTTAAATAAGCTTCGTGAATTAATTAATTGTCTTCTGTCAAGGAATTTTATCTTGGGAACTGAAGTGAGTGGAGACACCCACCCATCTTCTTTTCCCTTTCCTTCCATCCCTCTCACTCTGCTCTTTTCCTCTCTTTTTTATTTCTTCCTAATATAAAATGAAATAATAGAATGTCTCTGTTTTTCTCTGACTCTCTCACAGATATGTAAAGACTCAGAGCTGTTGAAATATTTAATCTATTCTGGATGACTGGAAGACCTTCTGAATTATGTTTATTTTTGTCTTGCTGGCTGATATTTTCTCCTGTCTGAGCATTGTGCCTGTAGAAAAAAAACACATTTTTGGAGAAGAGCTTTTCTATAAATCTTGCCAACAATAAAATGGCTTCAAAGCAAAGCACATAGAAAATAATTGCAAAGACTTTTATTTACAACAATTCCTTCTCCCAAGAAAATTTTCTGAGAAAGCCTTTAGTCTGCAACTTGAATTAGACCAGGGAACACAGACTCCTATGATGGGAAGTGTGTTGAGTTGCTGGCTTTTATGTGCCTATTTCTCAGCATGCATACAATATCATTATTATTTCCTAATAGTAATTAATACCCATAGCTATTTTAATTTGAATTATTAGCTAAAAATAACCAATATGCATGTATTCATTTCTCTGCTGTAGACTGGGTGTGCTGTGGCCAGCTATCCTTGACCATTGGTCACCTACAGTGATGAACTGTGACCTAGAATTTGGCTGAAATAAATCCTGTTCTCCCACCTGTTTGCTGACAGGAATATCATTTTTTTTAAGTAACTTGTCACTTTCTCTCCGCTGTGCAACACTACAGAGGTAGTAAGTGCCTTGCATGCTTATTGCCCCGACACCCTGAAATTGGCTGCAGTCTTTCAGCCTGGGACACTCCACAAGAGGAACCTTAATTCTTTCCTCCAGACTTGTTTGATGCTCCACATCCTTGATCTTGGTCAGAATCCTTAAGAATAATTCCATCTCCATCTCTTTTCTATATAACCCCAGTCTATCCAGTGATCATGAACTAATTCTTTGTTTGTATAACTATCTGCATCACTAAATGTGAACAAGCTGTGATGGAAACAAATATTTTTATTACTGATTGTTTACTGATTGAGAATTTCATGCATACATATACAATTTTGACCAAGTCTACTTCCATTTCTCCCTCTCCAATACCTCCCCTCCATTACCAGAGCTCTCTTCCATTTTATATATTCTCTCTCTCTCTCTCTCTCTCTCTCTCTCTCTCTCTCTCTCTCTCCTTTTAAAACCATAACATTCAATTCAGTACTCTAAGTATATGTACGAATGTCAGGCAACCATGCCTTATTTATATACTACCCTAGCCATGCCCATCTTTTGAAAGGCATACATTGTTTTGTATGTGTTATTAAGTTACTTGAATCTATTAATTTAAATTTGGCTGTCAGGTGTAATGACAGAGTCAGTAATAGTTTATAGGCGTTTGCAGAATGTTTTTTTCTCCTCTACTAATATGAAAACTTTAAATCATACAAAAGCTTTGGAATATTGTAGAAATGTATCTAGCCTTGTATCTAGACCACTAATGTGCTTGCCACACAATCATGAGTTTGAAGCTCTAGCATCCACAGAGTATAAGCCACATATGCCTGTAACACCAGTGTTGGGAGAAAAGAAGCAGGCAGATCCCAAGAACTCACTGGCTAGGTGGCCTAGCTGCATTAGGGATTTCTTGGGTTGTGATGTGAGATCCAGTCTCAATAGTAAAAGTGCAAACAACCGAGGAAGACATTCCACATCAAGATTGGGTCTACTCATTAATTGATGCACACATTACATGTGACTCACAAACAGTAGTGTACACAGTCATGTAAACAGGTACATTCACCACTGCCATACATCCTACACACACCCCCAAAACATGCATGCACACACATATGTACACACAATACACACACATGCACACACACATGCACACACAATGTGCACATGCAACACACATGCAATGCACATATATCACATATATATAAACTTAAATACATAACACACACACACACACACACACAAAAACACACACATGAAATGAAGGCTGGAGAGAAGCAAAAATTAGCCCGATTTATATATTAAATCACATTCTATAGTACCATTGCCCCAAAGCCATTTAAGTCCTTTTTCTTATCATACTACTGCATTTACATGCACAGGATATTTAAATAATATATTCATGTTCATTTACCCTGTTTTGCCAACATTGCTTTTAGCATTTATTTTTTTTAAGCCATCTTGGTAAAATCCCTCATTTTCTACTCTATATCATTCATTATTGGGGATACATATCATATTTGGCTTCCTGGTTTTCCTTATCACACAAACAATTCAGAATATATAGATTTATCCATTTCAAAAAATGTTAAAACCATCATACACAATGTACCAATGTGTCACCTCTACCCTATTTTATTTACAAATAATGTATCTGTTTGGTAATGTTGGCAGCCACTTCTATTTCATATCTTATTAAAATTAGCCAAAGTCATTCTTGGAGTTTGAAAGAGATATATAATTGTACAATCTCTTTTTTTCTCCATTATAAAGCATTTTGGCTCACTTGTTACCAGGGTGCCATCCATCTGTTGTGTGCACACTCTTGTTAACAGGTTTGTTTGGTGTTTTCTTCTTGTTACTGTTGTTTTGACTATTGTTGTTGTTGTCCAAAATCATAAAATTTCAATGACACTGTAACCAGATAAATCACTCTTAAAGTGGAACCTGTGTATGGCAATCAGAAACAGCGCTGACTCTCTTTTATATGTGCACATTTTGAGTTCTGGTTCCAGGAACTAGGGTTATGCAATGATAGAAAAGGTCCAGGTGTAGAAGGGATGAATCTCAGATTTCTGGTTCTGAGAGGCACTGTGGATCACAGAGATGGGTATACATGTTTCGAACTGCATCTGTATTTTCTCCTTAGTGACAAAAACCGAGTGCCTTTCCTCCTATTGTTTATTGTTGCCTTTTAATCACAGAACCTAAGAACTAACTCCATTATCAGTGTGTGTGTGTGTGTGTGTGTGTGTGTGTTTGAGATACAGCTTATCTTTTAAACACACTGCTTTTTAGAGAAAAGGTCTCTCTCTGGGTCCAGAGTACACTGATTGATAAAAAAAAAAAAAAAAAAACAAACAAACAAAAAAAAAAAAAACTCAAGAGTCCTCTGGCCTCTATCTTCTTAACACTGGACTTACAAGCACACACCATCATGCCTGAACTTTCTTTTTTTATAAGCGTTTTGTGGCTTGAACTTGAATCCCAACGCTTGCACAAGCAGCAAGCTTTCTTTAAGCATCTCCTCCCCAGACTACTACTGTTTTTGGTATAAATTTTTCTGAAGCTCTTCAGCACACATCAGGATATTATTCCCTTTCACATAGTAATCATAAATTGTTAAGGATTTTTATGTGTTTATTATCTTTGCCAATGTTCGTTACTTTCTAAAAGAAGATGGAGAATTTCTGTAGAGTAGACATATGCGTCTCCTTTATGCATGGTGGTAGCTCCAGATATCTGCTTCATGCTCTAACTATGTCATTTAATAGTGCCTTCAATAATCTGCACGGCCAGGGTTAAGTGCAGAATATAGAGTGGATCAGTCAAAGAATTCAGTAAAGAATGTTTTCTGGAACTTCAATAGTTCCCAAAGCAGTCAGGAAAAACCTCAACCTACGTCAGACTCTAATATTTATTAGGAACATAACCCTGATGTGGTCACTTTCACTTGGTTGCTGTTCAAGTGCAGTGGACCAAGATTTGAAATGACTAAATTTCACTCACATGGCTAGTCATAAAGGTGAAAGAGGAAATCAAAACCCTGGAGATAAAAGAACAGAAGATGCATGGAAATATTTTAGGAGCCATCATTTGATTTCATTCCCTCACTAAGAAGTGAACCTGGGCTTATGAGATCATCCAGAAGACTCAGCAGGGAGAGATGCTTGCCACCAAGCCTAAAGACCGAATTCAATCCCAGGGACCTCCACAGTAGAAAGAGAAGACTAACTCAAGAAAGTTGACCTCTGACTACCACATATGTGCAGGCATGTGCACACATATGAATGAATAAGCATATAAAGTATGTTTACAGTGAATCCATTGCTGACTATGTTTCAAATAGATATTTAGATTATGCGACTATGATGAGGAAATAACATACATCAAAAATTATTTACTTACCAACTCTCAGGGAACTTGAGATTCTGTCACATACTTGTAGCAATCACATCCCATTTTTTTTAATCAAATCTACATAAACTCAATAAAACTGTCTTTGCATACTGAACAGATGGGGCATGTGACACAAGATTCTTAAATGATTCAACCAACAGAAGGAACAACCCAGGGATGGGCCCTCGGAAGGAGCCTTAAAAGGCCAGAAGGTTGTCATTAATATCGTGACAGGGCTGCCCATGAAGAAAGTGCAGCTCGAACTATGTTCTACCAGAAGCATTACATTCCTGGGTAAGATGAGTGACTGCTAACACCTACTCAACATCAGCACAGTCACACCAAGCGTTCCAGAGCTCATTCATTCTCTCAGTTAGAAGCATATTCTCTCAGGTAAACACAGCCACAGAGATCCTTCTGTACAAGGAAATCACAGTAATGTGCAACCAGGAGGTAAAAGTAAACAGAGTAAACAAACCAAACCAAGCCAACTATTGGCTTACTGCTCTATAGAAAGATTTAATTTGATTTTCCCAATATTTTGTATAATTGCATATGTCCAGTGCACATATACACACACACACATATATATATATATATACACACATATGTATATATATGTGTGTGTATAAATATATGTATATGTGTGTATATACATAAACATATACACACACATGCACACACACACACACACACACACACACACACACACACACATATATATATATATATATATATATATATATATATATATATATATATATATACCTTGTGTCCTATCTATGTACCCTTGTCTCTGTGTACCATTACAGAGTCACATTTTTATATATTTTATTTATATGAGTACATTGTAGCTGTCTTCAGACACACCAGAGGAGGGCATCAGATCTCATTGCAGATGGTTGTGAGCCACTATGCAATTGCTGGGAATTGAACTCAGGACTTCTGGAACAGCAGTCAGTGCTCTCACCTGCTGAGCCATCTCTCTGACCCCAGAGTCACACTTCTATTTTCATGTCATATATGCAATTAATGATTTTATGTATCTGTATGAAATCTATGAACCATATGTAAAAGAGAACATATTATTCATCTTTCTGAGATTGACTGAGATTATTTAATATGAGCATCTCCAATTGGGTCGATAACTTTGTACTTCATTCTGGAAAAAAAAAAAACCAAAAACCAAAAACTTTGACATGTATGTAACTCACATTTTCTTTATTCATTCCTCTGTTGATGATTGGTTCCATAGCATAGCTGTTATAAATAGAGGCACCTTAAACATGGCTGTGCACATGTTTTTTGCATCTTGGAGACCTTTGGATGCATATGTAGCAGTAGTAAAGCAAGGCTAATATGATAGATCTAGGTTCAGTTTTTGAGCAAGCCCTGTATTGACTTCTGTAGAGGGTGGTTCCGTTTGCATTACAAACGCAAAGTATAAGTTAACTCCTTTACACAGCTTACCAGCATTTGTTGCTACGTATTTTCTTAATAACTGCTATTCTGAAATGTTTCATTCTCCTAACTCCAGCGTAGAAGTGGTGGCCAGATTTCTGCTATGTTGCAAATTTTGATATGAGACATTCTTAATAGAGTTGAGGGAATGTGCTTCTATCACTTAGGTGCACACACCAGAAGCCAGTGCAGGTTCAAGGTGAACACAGAGACTTATGGTACCCCCAAATGGTTCTCTATCCGACTTCAGATCTCTTCTACTTCTTCAACTAGAAATATTGCTGAGGGCTTGTTAAACACACAAAGGCCATGGCTTTTTTACCATCTTTCAAGCAAAAGAAACACCATTTTAAACTCCTTTGAAAACGTTCTCTTCTTTCACATTAAGAGGCTGCCACACGAACAGAACGTGCCATAAATAACGTGTGCTAACATTTTCCAAAAACTGGACATCAATTAACGTTAATTTATGAGAACACTTCTTCAGAGGAGCACAGTTCAGACTCATAACTACTGAAAAGGCTCATTAATAGAAATGTGTAGGGAGAGTGTTTTTTTTCTTCTTCTTCTAAAGGAAACATTAAAGTAAACACATATCATTGCAAGGAAGGCTCATGATTTATTGCAAACTCAGTGGAAAGGAGACTTTACACTGTGTTTCCAGGGTAAATTTTTAGCAAAGGAATCAAGCAAACAAAATGAAATGAGGATATTCTCTTAGGAAAGGCATCCTGTGACAACCCAGACAAATGATAGCTAATACTTGTATAATAAGCACTACATGTCAGGCACTATGCCAACATGATCTTGAGTGTGTTTCACCAAGAACACTGCCAGGGAAATTTGTTTTGCTGCCATATAAAAAGTTAAAAATCAAGCCCCCACCCATGTTACTATGGAAATTAAGACCAAAAAAAATGTGTCATTCAGGTAGAAGTCCCATCTCCTGCCCACATTCTTTGATACATTACATAGTATCCATAGTAACTAGATAGAGGCATAGACAGCCCTAGATGGGCTTGCGCTATGCCTTGTGTTTTAGAATCTCTAAATTTGATCTCAAATTTGATCTTTGTTATTAGGGTATCTATTTTCTTCTTTTCGTCTCTACACACATGCCTAGTTGACACACCACAATGTAAGACCAACAACAGCATTCATCCACTAACTGGTCAGCTGCCTCAGTTATCAGACCTCTGGCATTTATATAGCCTCTGAAAATCCCCCAGAGTTCCAATTGTCACACACTCCCAGAAACTCTCTGTAGCTGGCAAAATCACACCCCTACTGAAACAGAAGGCAGGTCACAGTTAGACTCCGTGATGAATCTGTAGCAACCCCATATCCCACACCTTGGATTGATACAAAAACAGATTCTTATATTTCTTTGCTTTATAAAGATACCAAAATTCTCACCACAGTATTATTTTTAAGGTTTATTTTCTAAATTTATGTATATTTATTATGAGTGGGAGGTTTTATGTGAGAGCGTGCTGCCTTCATAGCCCAGAAGAGGACACTGATGTTCTGGAGCCGGAATTACCAGGGTTTGTAAACTGTTTGTGATGAGTGATGGGAGCCAAACTCTGGTCTTTTGCAAGAATAAAACATCATATATACTCTTCACCAATGAACCATGCCTCCATTTAAGGTATTTTTTTTTCTTTGAGAGAGAGAGAGAGAGAGAGAGAGAGAGAGAGAGAGAGAGTGTTAATGCTTGCAGACCAATTCATATATTTTGCTAAAGGAACTAGGATATATAAAGCAGAGTGAACTGGGAAAATAATTCTACACCACTAGCCTCTTTGATGTGCCTGCATGATTCACCTCCAATCAACCCCAATTTACTAAGTTCAAGGATCTCATCAAGGTATTGAATCTCATCAGTTAGCAGAGATGGAAGGTACAGCTTTTCACACAGCAATGATTCTCAGTTTCAATCATGCTTCAGAATGTTGGAAAGAAAGTATGTTAGCATGAAGAGCAGTAAGCCTTACTCCCAGGTCTCTCTCACATGGATCTCCAGTGAGGCCTGTGAATTCCACTTCTAACAGATTCCTCTAGAAACCTCATTTTTATAGCCACTGCATTAAGACCTGTCTACGGGATACAGCTAAGTCCTTACCATCCTTTGATAGTGCCAGTTTCTTTCCAATGAATAAATGTACTGTTTATTGTGTCCGTACTGAGTTAAACATACATTGAGTACTTTCCAAATGACTTTTAAGTAATAGCATTATCCAATCACCAGAAAAAAACTTAAAAGTAATATGGAATAATAACTCAAAATTATTATTAAATAACCTCATATTTTAAATCAGTCAATAGCTACCACTGGCCCAAGTAGACACTTATTGTCATTTTGGGTGAAAAATAAGTCAATGCTCAATACAGACTGCCAATCACTTCTCAGTTCTCCATCAGAATCGAGAAGCTTCCAGTGTGTTTAAACCAGAGCAGGAAAAACAGACACTAGGACAAAATATTAAAGCATAATCTATGGGTGTTTTGTGAGGTGATGTGTGTGTGTGGGGGGGTAATATGCTTGCACTGTGAATCTTCCTCTATTAACACAAACATATGTTTTGAAACAGATTCTTTCATTGAGTTTGAATCCCACCAATATAACTATAGTAGATGGCCTGTGAGACCCATGGATGCTTCTGCCTTTCCAGCACTCAACTTACATGAAGGTGTCATTATGCCTTAGATTTATTTCATTAACATAGATTCTGGAGATCCAAACTTAGGTCCTCCTGATTGTTCTCAAAGCACTTTACCAACTAAGCCATCTCCTGAGCTCAAGATTTATGTTTAAGAGATAGAGATAGAGATAGAGATAGATAGATAGAGAGAGAGAGAGAGAGAGAGAGAGAGGCCTCTGAGAAGTTGTATGTTGAACAGGAAATATCCACCAGGAAGATAGGGGTGTAGGAATTGAGGGTGAACATACTTAGAGGAGGAGATGGTGTTTTTTAAATTATGAGCATTGCTTACCCAAGGATTCATTTTTACAAAAACCTCTCTTGGTGAATTTTTAGTGACAGATGGTTGTTGGCAAAATTAAATCTGAAAGACCTCCGAAGTTTAGCTAACATTGATTCCTAAAAAGGGAGCCCACATCCGCGTTCCGGATTCTAAAGGAAATGTTTGTGTATTGGCCCTCTAAAGTCTTCCGTCACAGGAGGAGGGAGCCTGAGCCTAACATGCAAAACTCGCTGCGTGAAACTGTGTGAAATGATTCAATTATTTCCATAATAACACTTAACAGATTCCAGATCTACAGCATTAAGCACGCCGCCAAGAAGCCCTCTGAGTCTCTGCTGTTTCTCATTTCAGAATACTGTAAGCGCCCCGAACACATGTTAGGAATCTAGTTCATATTCTGCATTTGTAAAATATCAAATTTATATCAGCAGAAACCACAGCCGCAGCACAGGAGCTGCCCCTCCACCCCCAGAGCCCAGCCATTGTGCAATCAAACTCTTAACACCAGCTTATCGTTTTTGAGAACTTTCTCCTGGTTGAAATGGACAAAATGATTTTCACAACTCAGGGCCATTTTCTTTAGCTATTTATGACATGGGCTTCAAAACACATACTCAACAAGGATTGTTCTCAAATTTCTATTTTGCAAAGTTGTGTCACTGACTCTTAAAGTACATATTAAAAATAAAATGTATTTTACTAGAGTGCTCCTATACTGTTTCATAACACTGAGATCTAGCTTCGCAAAGTCCCTGGAGTTTGTTTCAATATGCTGAGATTCAGATTATTTGAAAGTATGAGTTTATTAAGAAAGGATTTTCCCTCCAGTGACCTAAATACATTTATTTCCAAACACACTTCCATTTCTTTCATTACATTTCCCTCACCAGATAAAATGTCAATGAGCATATTATATGTTGAATTATGCTACAGAAGTTGCTGCCTTGGCTAAAGGTCTCTCTCGAAAATGCGGATGATATTAATGTCTATTATATTGCTATTTTACCATAATTATAGATGTTGTAGATGGGGTAACATCAGCATGTCTTGTATTTTATTGAATTACTTTCTAGACATAAATACTGTGGTAGCTGGAGTCTATTGAGATATAGTCAGATCTGCAAATCTTAGACTAATAATCACGCTTGTAATACCATGTCTGCTCAAGATGTCTGACATTACTGCAGTTCCAAACAGAATCTGATTGCCCATCAAACATGCACCCTGTTCTTTCACTTTTATTTGGTCTTATGGCCACTGGCCCCCACTTACAGTTAGCCTACAATGTAAGGAAGCTTACTCTGAATACATTTTAAAAGTTCATACTGAAAGCAAGCAGAGAGTCCCAGAAGAAGATCCCTTGCTGGATCCTGTCCTTAGACCTCCCCTTTTAAATCCTTCAGTTAGAGAAAATCTTTTGAATGCAATTTTTTGCTTAATGTGTAGTGTGTGTTTCTGCTTTCCTTTCCTAATACTGATATTTCTAATCTACTACTGGTTGTGTGTATGAGAGAGAGAGAGAGAGAGAGAGAGAGAGAGAGAGAGCAAGAGAGAGAGAGAGGGAAGAAGGCACACACTTGCATATAGGTTCCATGATGGTCAGAGTTATAGATCTCGTGGAGTTGGAGTTATGGGTTATTATGGATGTTGGAAATTTGGTGTTCTGCAGGAGCTGCAATTTCTCTTAACCAAGGAGCCCCATCTCTCCAAAGTTGTTTTCATTTTTTTAAATAATATGTTTGTTTGCTCCTGAATGTATTGATGTATAAACAAAAAGATAAATACTTTATGTTCTGTATAGTTACATTATTTTTTCTCCATGACCATAGTTGATCTTAGAGCTGACGAATTTTTAATTGATGTGTGATATTTTTTCTTCCCTTCATACTCTCATTTTTTTTTTCTGAGGTATGGGTGGGCTTTAGACTATTCTGAAACAATTAGATAGCTTATATTATCTCTGTGTTTGACTAACTATACCTTATTAAAGATTCATGTGTTTGCATACCTACTCTCCAGGGGGTCCAGGAGATTGTGTTGGATCCCCTGAAACTAGCACTACAGACAATATAAGCCATCATTTGGGTTGTGGGAAATGAATCCAGGTCAGCAGCCAGTGCTTGTAGCTACTGAGCCATGTCAATGGCCTATGTGAGATATATATATATATATATATATATATATATATATATATATATATATATATATATATATTTCACAAATCCTACCTAACTTTTTCTATGAATACAGGTTAGAAGTTCATTCATCCATGTCTCAATACTCTCCTAAATTTGTTAGGCTAAGTTCCAAGAACATATAGAGTTTGCTTTGCCCATGATCCCTATATATGGCCTACTATGGGTTCTCCTGAGCCTTTGCAAGGCAGCCTGTGGCCCTGGTCTTTGAGATGCTACCATCCCTCTCTCTTCACCGCCATTACTGTTCCCTCATGGACCAAATCACACCTGTGCTTCCAGGTTTTGGGGGGGGGGGTTGGTGGCCTGTATACTGTTCTCTCAGTTGAGAGTGACAGACTCATTCTTGTGTAGACCCAGAGCAGACAGCTGCAGTTGTTGTGAGTTTGTTTGCAATGGCTCTTTTTTGCCCAGAACACAGTATTTGCCAACCTTTCATAGGGTATCAGGACTCTTACATTCTGCACACTCTTTTTCAGTGTCTTAGAGCCTTAGGAAAGTACATTCTTTAAGCCTAAGTACCAAATAGTCCATTATTCTCAGTGCCTTCACACAGAGAGAAAGTCTTGCCTTCAGTGTTTTTGCCTCTGGTGACACCATCAAGTTCCAATGGATAATCTCAATCCAATAGCAATACAGATGGTGCTAGTTAAATGTGTCACAGGACAAATCAAAAGTCATGAATGATCCTACTTTCTAGCCCTCCTGTAGAATGCTGTTCCTTTTAAATGCTGTGACCAATTAAAATATCTACTCTGTCAGAGCTAATATACAACATTAGATGCTATGGATAACTATAATCTTATGTATACCTCTGTGTATATGTAAATGAGTATACATGTGCATGTAAACATGTATGTGTGGGGGCACATATATGTATATGCATGAACATAAGTATTTGAATATATACATACATGTGCATATACATATGTGTGTATTTTTTGCATGTGTAGATATACATGTATGTATGAGTATATATGTGTCTGTGAGTATGTAACTATAAGCTCATATAGATATATAGGTAGATATAGAAATGTATGTATGTGTGCAGGTGTAGGTATATATATATATATATATATATATATATATATATATATATGTGTGTGTGTGTGTGTGTGTGTGTATATGTGTGTGTGTATATATAAATATATGGGTATATGTGTATATACATGTCTATATGTATATCTGTATATGTATATGCATATATCTGTATATGTGTTTGTTTCTATATGTTCATATATATATTTATGTGCATGTGTTTATGTTAGTGTGTGTATATGCATCTATTTATCTGAATATGTATCTGTGTTTTTGGATATATGTGTGTGTGTGTGTACATATGTGTGAGAATGTCTTTGTGTTCGTGTGGATGTATACATGTATTTTGTGTGTATATGAGGATATATGCATGTTTGTGAGTGTCTATTTTCTTTTACTCAGTAGAAATGACTTAACCTAAATGTGAATGTACACGGCAAGATGTGTTCATTCCACACGTGTCTAACCAGAGTAGAGGATCCAGGAGCATCCTGCCAGCTGAGCTCAGGCTGAGGCATCCTGCGAGAGACTTTGTCAAGTGTTCCCTGACTGTAAATAGTTACCTCACATTACCTCAGAGCATGAGGCCATGTTTGCACATGCGAGCCAACCACCATAGCAGGGCTTAGCTGAAATGCTGGCTTCTGGAAGTCATTTTCTACCACGTGCACGTTTTTGATAAATCTGCAAAATAACTTAAGCAAAGAAACCCAGGGTGATTTTTCTTCTTTCATTCTCCTTCTTCGCTCCGGCCCAACTCAGCTGTAAAACTAAGTCCTCGTTATCACTGTAGTCTCCACTCCTTAATCCACTGGACTTTTCTGCGCTTGCTTTTGCACATGCTCGTCTCTTCCTGCACCACTAAATTGTATCAGCTGCCTTGGATTTAGGGTTGATGGTGATTGCTGAGGTGGGAAAGACAGTGGTTACATTTGTCGGCTACCTTTTCACAAGATGTAGGGATCAAGGAGTGGGGCTTTAGGTGTTAGTGGAGTTTGCAAGGTATATAGATTATGTGGTTCATTTTTTTTATTTTTAATTTGTTTCTGACCATTTACTCTTAGATATAAATCTTGAAATAAGAAGCTTATGACAACTTTTTTTTATTTTGTGTTTCATAGAACATTAAAACATAGCCAAAAAGACTTAGTGTCTATGTACACATTGAAAATAGAGTACTGCCTACACGAGATTTGTATGTTAATTCAAAACGTAATTCTTCTAGCATGGCCAAGACATTTTGCACATACCTCTGTGAGTGTGTCACTCTCACTAAACCCAGAACATTAGATAAGAAGCTTAACTTTTATTCATTCTTTAATAATTTGGTATGACACATTTTGATCAAATTCACCCCCATTAATTCCAGAACGACCTCCCTTTCCTACACAACCAAGTTCTTATCCAAAAATAGGAGAGAGAGAGAGAGAGAGAGAGAGAGAGAGAGAGAGAGGGAGAGAGGGGATAGTAATCCTAAAATAGGGGAGAGAGAGGGAGCAAGGGGGAGTAGATGGAGAGGAAGAGGAGAGAGAGGGAAAAGCACATGATGCTGGAGAGTTGCAGTGGTCTGTGGCTATAACTGTAATTCATTAGAATGCCAACCCAAGGTTTTAATTGTATTCTGTAAGAAAATGGTGGGTGTTTTATAAGCTTTAGTTTCACTCCCCAACCCCAGACAAGCCTTCCATTCACCCAAGTCTTTCTTAGAAAGACATAGTCCATTGTGGGTGGCACCATTCCCTAGGCAAAGTGTCTTGAATGGTGTAAGGGAGGAGAAAGCTAGCAGCAAGCAAGGATGCACAAATTTATTCCTTCTCTGTTGTTGACTGTGAATGTGATACTTTCAATTCCTGACTTGACTTCTCTATAATAAGACACTGTAAACTGGAGCTATAAGCCAAAGGCATCCTTTCTTTCTTAACTTGTTTTTTGTAAGGAGAGTTTTATCACAGCAACAGAAATCAAGCTTGGGCAGGGGTTAGTATTGTAGATCAATATTGTTAACATTATTAGAATTATAAGCAATCTATCATTGTTATTTCTTCTATTACACTCATCTTCGTATTATTTTTCTACTTTTACTCTTTGGCAATATATCACTGACTCTCCTTTTCCTTTCTCAAGACTGGGAATTTTCAGTGTTTTCCTATAATGGTTGAATAAATATTTTCAGCTTTGCTTGGTACAGAATTTCTGATACTACTATGTAGCTGTGTCATAATATCCAAAAGAAGACACAGCTGACAGCAAAGCAAACAGGAGAGTGGCACCTGTCACCAAGTTCCAGTAAAGCCTTTTATTTCCAGGCACTAACATTTTCAGAAATTTCTCAAGCATGAGCTATTACTCTTCTTTAATTTTTTTTTTTTTTTTTTTACATTTGATTACATGGGCACTATAGGTCCTTTTTAACCTTATACTCTTTGGCTCCAATTGCTTTTCTATCCCACACTCCTCATATTCATTACTTCTCCTTTTTCAATCAGCAATGTCACATATATGTGTGCATGTGTGAGCATACATGCATGTGCATGCATGCATGCACACACACACACACACACACACACACACACACGTAAACACACACCATGATTCCTTTTTGTGTTGTTTGTATGTATTTGTGTAGGGCTGACTATTTGAGATTAGGTAGCCTACTGGAAGCTCAGTTCTAGAGAAGGCAGATTCTCCCTTTCAGAGTAGCCACTAATCGAAACTTCCTCTTCAGCTCTCCATCTACAGGTGGATCCTGATGAGAGTTACTTTCTCTCAACTGTTTAAAGATACAGAGGGACAAAGTAATAAAGACCACGGCTGACTTTTGATCATTCAAAAATTAGTAGTAGTCTCTGGCAATATTTTCTCCAATCCCTGCTCTGATATGAGACTTAAGCTTGTGGCTAGGTGCAAGTGAGATCTGTTCTAGGCTTAGATGAAATGTGCTGGACAAAGAAATAGTAAGAAAGAAGATGAGGTTATTCCAATTTCCAGATTTCATATAGAATTTAATTTACAGAAAGGACACTAAATAATGCATGTTTTAAAATAGAGTCAATAATAACTTTTTTGCTAACCAGTAGACAAGAAGTAAACATACAAATTGAAAGTTTAGACACTGGGTGTTCTTCATGCACTCAAGTATCTGAGTATGTATTTCTACAAACCCGCAAGCAGAGTCCAGAAAGGACTTCAGGTGTCCTGCTCTATCACTCTGACCCCTGACTCCTTGAGAAAGGGTTTTTCACAGAGTCAGAAAAATCACTGTTTCTCCTAGGCTTTATGGTCACTGTCTTCTCACTGTCTTGGATCTTGGATCACTCCCCACTGCTAAGTTTCTTAGCAGGTATAGCCATGTCTGGCTTTTGATATGGGTACTGTAGATTTGAGCTCATCTTCTCCTGATAGAGCTAGCAAGTTCTCTTATACTGAGCCACCTCTCCAGTCTTAATGCTAAATCTGGCGCATTGTGAAGAATCACCATGTCACTAAAGCCATGTGACTTTACACTAAAACATCCATAAATCATACAGATCATTTATATGCAAGTTGAATAGTTTGCTGAAAAATCAAGATGTTAGAGGCAGACTGCTGTAACGACCACACAGTTACAAACTTACTGACAGTACTTCTAAAAGTTTCCGAAAATTCATTCACAACAAGATCAGAACCACAGCAACCAACTCTTTGATAACTTTGTTATTCCCCCATTAAAGATGTCAACTCAGTTATTTGTCCCCTGTTTTAGAGTTTGGTGTTTGTAGAATTTGTAATAAGAGATATTTGGCTAGATGGCCACAACTTGCCAACTTGACCCATCTTACAGGTGATGGTATGGAGGTGAGCCTGTTGTCATAGTCGAGAGATTTCTTTGTTCACACCAAACATATTGGTCAAGCCATAATAAAACTTCCTTAGCTCATTATTCTCAGAAACGTGCTCTACCATCACAGGAGTTCCTTTTGGTTTGTCTAAGGGCCCCCACAGTAGATTTCTCCAGGCAAACAAGGGCCAAATCTTTTGAAATATTCACAGCTACAGCATCACTTCAGGACAGCCGTCTTTCATTCCCATGCAAACAGACACCAGAATGGAAAGGTGGTGCATATATTACCCACATCTGTCTGCTACAAATCTGACTCAGTTTCATGCTTTTAGGACAAATTCCAGGCAAAGGGCCACTGGGAGAGGCTCCATTTCTCTATACCCCATGCCCAGCCTTGTCAGTTAGGCAGCAGAATAATTTCTTTCATAAGGTCTGTCTTAGCCAAAGTAAACAAACCCGTGCCCCGTGGCATGAGACCTCGAAAGGGAAGGGACTGTGTTCTGAATTACACTCCAAGGGGAGTTGACCTGAGATCAGATGCCTTAAGACCTGGAAAGCAGCGAGACAGGCGTATATCAAAGATGGACTTTATCATTTGGTACGGTTGGAAAATCGATTTTCTATATATGGAGCCATGGCACGGATAAAGCCCACCTCACAGACCCCAGCTTTCCTTCCCCCGTGGTACAAATGAAATGGATGCCATTTGGTCTTGAGCACAAGAGCAACCAGCGACTCTGAGTTGGAAGCAACCATTGAAAGGGATAGAAAAACAAACTTTTAATAAAGAAATGGAAAGATGTCATATACTAGCACTGATTAAATTAGCAAGAAAATATAGGCCTGTCCAAACGCCCTGTGCTGCTTCCTTATGCATCTAATGGAAAACTTGTTCCTGATCCAGGATTTTATTATTATTGTTATTATTTGAAATGCCACTTTCAGAAAAAAAAATTTCCATTCGATACCCACCTTACTAGGAGAGACTCAGTATGAAAATAAATAGTTGAAAATGTGCAGTGACTGGAGTAGTGTGAGCCAAATTAAAGCTAAATTTCCATCTGGACCTCAGCATGCTACCACCCAGAAACATTTTCTGTATTTCACTTTTATCCATTTTAACAGTATATATTTTATTTATTCCGTGATAGTTTTGTATTGTAAATGATGTGTAGGCAATCATCCAGATCATATGCACACTAAGATATACCCTCCCACTCTCCCAAGACCCAAACTTCTCCCTCCCACCCCCCCCAAGAACTTCTAAATCTGTTTCATAACTCCACGCAGGTACCCCCATCTTCTTTCTCTCATGTGAATACCCAGGAGTTTCTTTTTCTACCCATGTCCAGGAACCCTCAACTTTATATTCCACCACAAATCACCAACGCCTCCCTCCCACTCCGCACAGGAACCCACAAATTCTCCCTCACATTTTTATAATAGATTCTATTTGTTCATCGTCAGAAGAAGTTCAGGTGGTTCTTAAAGGTTAAATGCTATTCTGTGAATATATATATATATATATATATATATATATATATATATAGAGAGAGAGAGAGAGAGAGAGAGAGGATAAATATGTTCAACCATCTCACAGCAGGGGGCTCCCTATTCTATCTACAGCATCACATGATTCTATCTGCTAGAGACAGAAGATTGGCCTAAGATGATCACCACACCAAACAACTGTAATATTTTAGTGTGTTGGAAGTAACAGCTGTCAGATAAATTCTAGATAGACAACTGCTATAGAGAATTCTGGGTATTCAGTGAGGGTGCTAAGCAAAGGCTCTTTGTCTGCACTGAGTTGAGAGTCGAGGTATAGAGAACTGGAAGCTTTTCTGGTGCCTTGGGATAAGAGAGGAGCTGTAAGTGTAACTCTGTAGGGATATGAGAAGAAACCAGAACATTCTGGTTACTGATTCATTGGAAGAAAGGAGGAAATGTGACCATTTTAGTCCAAGGCAATGTCTGAATTGTGAGGCTTATCTATGAGAATGAGAACTCTTGGGAGTTGTGGCAAGCCCTTGTCAACCGAAGCTTCTGAGAAGCAACTGGGGCTGAGGCAAATCCAGTGCTTCAGTTGGTCACCCACAGAAGGGGGTGAAAAAGCTGTCTCTGCAAGGTGCCATTATAACAAAATAAAACAGGCTGAACACTTTATAAGAAATTTAACTTTCTGAAGGATGAAAAAGTCCAGTCTCCTGACCCAGCAGACTCAGTTCTCAGTGTTAATATAGCTCCTTCTCTATCCTTGAAGGAAGAACTCCCATGCCTATGAGTGGCATAAAGTAGCAGATCAAACTAGCTCTGAGAAGTCTTTTTTTGGAAGAGTTCAATTCTCTTCGAGATAAAGGAGCCCTCAGCTATAATCTTCTTGCTTATTGAAAGTCTCTCAGTATTATTATCCTAAAAACATATGAATTTTGGAAAAGTAATGTTCAAACCTTCTGTGTCAGAGCCCTTCTCCATGAACTATCCACTGCCCACAACAAAGCACACGGCATTCTCACTGGAGGCTGAAGGTGCTTCTTCAAGTCTGTCCCCTGAATCATCAGTTTTTGAATGAAAAAATGCAGACCCAGGGCTGAGCTATTTGAACAAGTGGTCCCCAGTTGATGACGCTGTTTTAAGAAGACTTTGCTTGATGATATGCATCCCTGGGGAAGGCTTTGGGTGTTTAAAGTCTTAGCCTCCCCTCCCTCTTACAAACAAACACACACACACACACACACACACACACACACACACCCCTGTTCACTTTCTCTGCTTTGTTCCTTCCTTTGAAGATGTGAACTCCCGAGTTTCCGGTTCCTCCCAGCATGCTTTGCTTCTTACTGTCTGGATGGGCTCTTATGCCTCCAGACTACAACCCAAAATAGACTCTCGATTTCATTAGTTGCCTTTGGCCATGGAATCTCATTACAGCAACAGAAGAGCAACTAGTACAATCAGGTTTCATGAACATTACCCTTTCTTGTAATCAATAGGACAAAGCTCTTACAGGCTGATGGCAAGGGGCTGGATTTGTGAAATAACAAATTATTTTAAGGAGATTCATTGTTGTAGGAAAGTACGTTGTAAGGTTGTTTACTCGAATTAAAAGGAGGAACAACGGGGAAGAAATACCGGGCCTCTACAATGAACGATGATGATATAATTAGGTTTAATAGGTAGACTAAATAAATAGCGACAAAGGGGAGGAATTAAATCCATTAACTCTGAAAATTTAATCACTGTGCATTTCTTTTTTAGCCTTTGAAAGACATCTCGGTAAAGAAGTAATAAGATATTAAATGGCATGTGTAACCTTTTATTAACTTGAAGTCAAGTGATTAAAACGTGCTCATGCATTATAATGTAAGTGTTTGGAAGGGGCACATGCTCTAAAGGAAGTCTCAAAACAAACAACCGCACTCCAGAAATATCCTTACCCCTTCCTCTGTCCCATTTCATTGTATTGTTTTACTATAGCCTTAATTTATTTGATCAGTTCTTTAAGGTAGAAAAACAAACATTGCATTCAAAGTTAAAACTGAATTGTTTCCCATTTGAACAAATTTTGACTTTTGATACATAGTAGAGAAGTCTTACCATGAAGATGGGTCCTGAGGATACCAGAATAATATAAGAATAAATCAGGAAATATTTTTTTTCTTTAAAAAGATTTTTTAAAAAAATTAGAATTTAAGTTCCACAATAAAGACCCTTTCTGGGTATGAACAAGAGAGGTGACTTTAAAGAGGAACATGTTCACTATTACAGGAGAAAAAAAACCCTCTCATTCTAACTCACTGAAAGCTTTCGGCCCTACAGAAACCACAGGGTGGGGTGTGAGTCTATAGATGTATCTTTTTTTTTTCCCTCCTGAACACCCACAAAGAAACATTCAGTGGTCAGTCCTAGCTCGAGAAACCACAAAACCAAGGGAGTATGTCAAAAGCCCCTTTACAGAGTCTAAATGGAGGGAGAGGCTGGGCCCCGTTTTCACACTTCTCCTTGGGTTACAAGCTGACCCAAGCAGACACTTATGGTCCTCTAAAGAGGCCACAGCACCGAGGGAGTTTCGTATCTGCCAACCGACAGAGCAGCAACCGCACCTTCTGAAAGACCTAACCGGGGCTCCTTAGCACTTAATCTTTCGAGTTTCCCTTGGCCTGGCGACATGGACAAACGATCAAATCCCTTCCACTAGCTGGCTTCTGAATCCCTACATCCATTAGTCTGGGGACAGAAGCCAGAGATAAAAACTAATTAGAGACGCAAAGCTTCATTTTCCTATGGTTAATGAAAAGCTGCTGCTGTCGAACGATCCTCAACTTTTCCCGGGCTCCACTCATCTGCCTTAATTTGGAGTTTTAAGAATGTGAGGGGACATGTTCAAGCACTTTCTCTATAGGAATCGTATAATTGCATAGGAAAAAATTATTAAAAATTAAAAGTTTAGTCTCTATTTTAAATTACGTTACAATATACAACATGACATTATGTTTGATTTTTACTGCCTGAGACTGAGCAGATGCAGGGATTGGCCCTCGTTCCAGTAGCTAGAGCTGAGGGTACCTCAGTCGTGCTTGCACAGCATGGCAAGGCCTTGGGTTCAAACCCCAGATGCTCAAAAACAATAAATAAATAAATTCCAGGATTTGACCTCCGCCAGGAAGGTGGCTTTGGTCGGTATTGCCAGCTCTGATCTGAATATTCTACTCAAGCTTCCGTGCATGCGATTCCTCAGGAACATCCATGTCATAAATGCTCTTGACAAGAAGGGACAGCAAAAGTTATGGTGCAAAACTGAGATTCCCATAGCTGAGATTTCAGGGGGATTATTTGTCTGACAGAAGAAAGAGTGCATTATTCATTTTCATGAACTCATATAAGCATATAAACATATTTATATACACACATGCACACACACACACACACACACACACACAAAAAAAAAAAAAAAAAAAAAAAAAAAAAAAAAAAAAAAAAAAAAAAAAAAAAAACTTGCCCTGGTAACAAACCTCTCTCTTCGTGGGTCTAGTATATTTACAACTAAATGGTCAATTATTGCTCTTTGGTTAATTTTTTAAATATCTGCTTTACTCTTTCCTCTGCTTTTATAGTTATGAGTTCCCTGGCTTTCCTCTCATTTCAGACTCTATGTCAAGTCTTTAAAATGTCTTTTGAGTCCTCCACCAGTTGTCCATGGAGCCCTGAGCACATGTGGAGACAAAAATAAACATGTATGTGCACCTTGATTTAGACATCAGGGAAAATATATAGTTGCATTGTGTGTGCTTAAAATGTTGACTGAGTCAACATCTCATCTCCTTTTTAAATAAGATTTAAATATTTCAAAGGTTTGTCATACTGTTTAAGAAATTGAAGCATTCAGATGGTTTTGCCATGTTAAATCTGTATCTTTGTTTGTTTTTTTATTATACAGAGAATTTTCTACCTCAAGTATAGAATGTTTAGAAACTTTTTATCACAGAAGTGCATAGATTCAGAGTCACTTCACGTAAGACTCTGATATCTAGGCAAGAACAGCAGTGTAGTATATGCCTCTAATCTCACCAGTCTGGGGACTGAAGCAGGCTGTTGGAGAGTAACTAGGAGGCCAGCTAGGTGTACAAAGCAAGAAGCAGCCAGGACTACAAGAACAAACAAAAACACAAAAAGAGGAAACCAAACCAAACCAAAACAACAACGACAAAACAATAAAACAACCAACTCTTTATCCACACATGCATACCTCACATATGCATATGGGCAAACACACACACACACACACACACACACACACACACACACACACACTCCACACAATCTTTTCCATGGATACAAAAGAAACCATTATACTCTTTTAGGATTTAGCGAATACAAAAATCCAAATATAAAAAAAAAACAAATTTTAAAGTAAAATCAAGAGCTAATCAAGAGCTCCTGTTCCCCAAGTTTGTTTGTACAATGTTGGCATTAAGTGATATTTCCTCCATTTAGTGGCTTTGTAACTTAAATATCTAAAATAAGTAAAGGAAGAGAAGGGGTATCCCTTCCATTGCAGTGCTGAAGCTTACAATCTTATTCGAATTACATTTTTTAAATATATATTCACAAACTGTGATTTTGAAGACAAAGTGAGAAGAATGGGTTGATGGATAGATGCCATCTCTAAGGGGGGAGGAAGGGGGCAGTCATCACCATTTTAAGGTCTCCTTGGAGTGTCTCTAGGAGTTATTTCACAATAAAACAATATTTATTTCTCCATCTGTATTGTGCTTGCTTTAACAGTTTAGTCAGTTTTGCCTTCTTTACAACATGAACCTGTTTTCATGCAGTGTGGCAGTGATGTCTGTAGGGAAGTTTGATTAGAGGTAAATTGTGCTGACAATTGGCTGTGCAGTGTATTTTTAATTGGAAAGGGAACGGTGAGTTGAATTATGGAACAAGCCTGATTTCTATGCTCCTCAAAGCTGCCAGGAGAAACTGAGCTTGGTTTTAGCCACACTCTTGTCTCCTGTTCTTTCTCTCACACCTGCTCCAGGGTGAGTCAAGGTGTGAAAAATCTGAGCCCACTCAAGCCGTGGAGTTTGGGAAAGTGGTTACGAGGAATACGTGTCAAACAGAGTTGTGATTGTAAGAAAGAAAAATATGACCACTCTCAGTTTGGTAATTGAGCCTTAGACAGACGTTTGTTTCTTATTACATTTCTCTTTTTCATGTTATCTGTGCATTATTTGACCCAATGTAGAAGACAATGTATTTCAGTTATGATTTGTGCTGAAACATAATGTCTAGGTAGATATAGTTAATTCAATCTGACAATTTAAATTATGTAAAGTCATTTATATAACCTAAACACCATCAATATTTTGTTGATATTCCCATAATATTTAAGATATTCTTTAAAGTTATCTGCAAATAAAATCTGAGTGTATTTATCACAAATATTTACAAGGCCATTCAGATTTCACTTTTCCCTCCATTTTCTTTTCTTTAGAAAAGAAGTAGATCATTCAAGATAAACTAATTTGAGTTTGATTTGTCTAAAGTGTCCTAAAACTTTAGATGAAAAGTATATATTGTAAATTAAATTTAAATCTGATTGCAAAGCTATATATTTTATTGAGGAATATACAGTAAAGCAAATATATGTTGTAGAATGCAGAGATCTTGTCCTCTTGGGCTGGGAATGTTCTTGAGAGCTAAGATCTTTCATTCATATCTTCTAGAGGAAATGTGGAATCGTCTAGATCCTGTTGATCTTGGGAAAGTTCCAGCAGAGTCACTATATAGAATAAAACTGTGATATTCAGGTAACTGTTGAGAAATGAATGCTCACACTTTACATGTTGTTCTATTTTCAAATTGAAGGAAAAGTTGATCTAAGAACACATGTGGAAATGAGAAGAGTCGCCATATTTGACTAGGAAGCCGGTGCCTCTGAGCCAGGATCACCCAGAGAGAATGCAGTAGTGAGAAGAGCCCAACAAAGAGACAGACTGGGTGTCTGTTTACATCTTACTATCAATGAATTAATATGTGGTGCCATTTACCTTGAAGTAAAAAGGTATTCAATTGAATTTACTTTTGCTTTTATGGGTGCTAACAGTTGAAGACTGAACTTTTAAAAGATATCTTGGAGTTTTACAGATTTTGGGGCTTTAAAAGAACCTGGCTATTTGGAAGACACTTTTTTAAAGTGTTTGACATTAAAGATGGTGGGACTTTTAAATTTTGGAATGTTTGTATTGCAAGGTTGATATTAATGCATTATCTCGTGGGTGAACAAGAAAGGAAAGGAAAGGTTATGGCTTAACAGCAACATGCTTGTATGTCAGTTTGATTAGAGGTAAATTGTGCTGACAAGATTTATGCCACCTTAACACAGGGCTACAGTCATCTGAGAGAATTAAACCTCAATTGGGAAGATGGCTCCATAAGACCTGGCTGTAACTATCACTCTTGGGTGTTTTCTTAATTGGCAATTGTTGTAAGAAGGCCCAAAGCATTGTGGGGAGTGTCATCTCTAGGATGGTTTTCCTGGGTTCTGTAAGAAATCAGACTGAGCAGGCAATGACAAATATACCATTAATCAGCAATCCTCCATGGGCACCCCTACATCAGCACTTGCTTCCTGGTTCCTGCCCTGCAGGCTGGGATTTTAGAGCAAAGTTAGGGGAGGAAATGGTTAATAAGACAAGTGGGATGTGGACCTGTTTAGAAGTAGTTCTTTGGGACAACACCAGTCTTCATTGTCATGATCTCAGCAGTCCAGTCCAGTCAGCAAGCACCAAACACGAATCGGTAGCAGAGGCTTGATTCAGAAAAAACTGCAAAACTCCACCAGGTTGGCTCAACTCTTTGAAAGTGACAAGTAGCAGCCAGAATATCATGAGTTCTTTGCTGCCTTTCTCTCTACAAAGTCACGGCAACTGAAGATCAGCGAAGACCAGCCAAGCATTGCAAGTCGAACCAATGCAAGAGTGTTGTTCACTCTCTGTTGGGTTATTTTTATGCACTTTCAGGAATCCTCTCAAGTGTTAGCCTCAGAAAAACATCCTCTCACAGATCTGCTTCAGCAAAATATCTTCTCATAAGCCAGCTTCCAGAAAAACATCACATGATACGACTGAGTTTTCATTAAAAAAAACTAGAATTTTTCCACCTCACTGCCCTGTTGGAGTTCCTGTCCTGGATTCCCTCAATGATGAGGGAATATAGAATATAGTAATGTAGAAGTATAAGCCAAACCAATCTTTTCTTTCCCAGCTTGTTCCTGGTCATGGTGTTTCATCATAGCGGTAATAACTAAGACAGTGTTAGTGTGAATTATGAAGGCTATTTGGAGGTTAGAGTTATGAAGGTAATTCTTCTGAGGTACCTCAGTCTTTTCTTATCAAGCTACCAATTGGTCCGATGAAACCCTACCACATAGTGGAAACTAATATGCTTTGCTCAAAGTTAATCAGTTTAAATGTAAACCACATCTAAAAATTTTTTTCTTAGTACTATTCTACTGGTGTTTGACCAGACATCTCAACACCATAACATAGTTAGGACAATACTTAAAATTAGCAACCATAGCCAAAAGTCACAGAGTGCCCATCAGAACTAGTCCCCTGAACTATGATAGGTTATTATTTTTACTGATGGATAATATTCTGATGCAAGTATATAGCCCAGTTTGCTTGTTCTTTTACCGGTAGAAAAGAGTCTTCACTGTTTTCAGCTACAGACAATAGCAAAAGCTGCTGTAATACCACAGATGTATGCTGCAACACACTTGAGGTCCTGTGTAGTTAATATCAACGATGATTGCTGAGTCTTATGATAAGAATATTTGGGCCGGGCGTGGTGGCGCACGCCTTTAATCCCAGCACTCAGGAGGCAGAGGCAGGAGGATTTCTGAGTTCAAGGCCAGCCTGGTCTACAAAGTGAGTTCCAGGACAGCCAGGGCTATACAGAGAAACCCTGTCTTGAAAAACCAAAAAAAAAAAAAAAAAAAAAGAATATTTGTCTTGCAAGATAACAAAAAGGTGATGTTCAAAGTAACTGCATCAGTCTGCCCTCTTGCTGTTAACAAGTGAGCACACCTACCATCTATCCTCCTTTATCAACATCATTGAGAAACATCAATCTCCTGCAATTTTGTTCTTATTATAAGTATATATTGCTGTTTTATTTTATTGTTTTATTTGCGGTTGATTAATGATATATGCTGAGAAATTTTTACTAGACCCATTTTTTTCCAGGAAGCATTTTTTAATTTATTAATAGGTATGATGTTAATTTCTCTTGGGAGAAACTTTTTCCACACCAAGACCGAGACAGACAGACAGTTTCCTGTCTCTCCTCGCGTTGGTAGATGGAGTTCTGCCTATTTCCATTTTCTAAGGCTTGGGTTTCTTTCAGAGACTTGATTTGTGTAGGAGTTTCAGCATGAACTCTTCCCAGCGGACCCAAAGGCATTCATGGCTTCTGTTCTTGGCTTGGCGGTAAGACTCTGTCAGGCTGGACACTATGACTCCATGATTGTTCAGTTTGATAACCATCATGACTTCTAGAACACGGCAGCACGCCATTCGCCATTCTTTATATCATGACTGGGTACTTCCTAAGCTTCCTTCAAAAGTAGTCTCTTTGTTTGTAATTTAGTACCCAAATATTTTTCAAGATTTATAGGAATATGTTGGTTCTAAAATAAAAATTAATGGAGATTCATGAGTGGTTTTCTTTGGTAGATGCTAGAAAGGAAGAAATAATTTTTGGAAAAAAAATATCCAAATAACCAATCTTCAGAAAATAAATAAATAAACAGATGAGAGGAAGCCATAAATAAGAGATACAGCTTTAATTTAAAATTTAAAAGTATAGTAAAATAACATAAGTAAAAACTATATTTCAAAAGAATGCATAAACTTATATGAGTGTGTGTATATATATATATATATATATATATGTATATATATATATATATATATATATATGTACATATGCATTATTTATGTTTGTGGGGGATGCATATATGTATGTCTAGAACTGCCAAGATATAGAAGAGGCACAGACTTAGAAATAAGAATAAAATTTATGATTATATCATAGATGATTATCCCAAGAATATATTAAAATTATATTTGCATGTATGTATATAAAAGTCCATTTTAAAAGAATATAAAAATCTACTTAATGCTTATAAATTAGACAACTTGGATGTAATGGGCTGAGGTATTATAATTTTTGGAAAAGATACTACCTGAATTTAGTTTAAGCCCCACCTGAAAGCCAGTCAATCCTCTTTGTTGAGTAGAAGTTAGGCCCATGCTGGACTCCTAAGGGCTTTTACTCTCCTGACTACAATCTGCCTGTCTAATTACCCTGGAACCAGGTAACAACTAACGACAATTTCAGTCCTATTCTCAAATCACTATGGAAAGTTTTGTGATAAGATATGTCACAAAATGAACCTAAAACTCAAGGCATTGCACCATGGGAAATAATTTATAATGACCCATTATGTTGAATATAAATATATAAGTAAAAATAAATTTCAGGAAAATAGAGCTGCTGAGACTACTAACCAGGTAAATACACATATACCCTCACACTCTCTTTCATACACACACAGACACACACACACACACACACACACACACACACACACACACACACACTAATTTTTTCCTCTAAATAAAATCATGTAATATCTTTGTAAAATTGTCCAAACAAAATGTCTTAGTGTTATAACATTTCCCATTAAAGAAAAAGAACAATTAAGAGAATGGTACTGAGGTTTAGAAATGTCTGTTCTTGAAATAGAACTTCAGTAAGACAAGGTTAGGCTACATATTAAACAATTTATTATATAACACAGCTTTAAAATGCTTCTTATATACATATATTCATTATATATATATGTGTGTATACATATACTCATCAACATATATAAGGATATATATATATATATATATATATATATATATATATATATATATAATATATGTAGATGCACACACCTTAATCTCAGTACTTAGAAGGCTAAGGACAGCAGATTTCTGAGTTTGAGGCCAGCCTGGTCTACAGAATGTGTCCCAGGACAATCAGGGCTCCACAGAAAAACCTTGTCTAGAAACAAAACAAAACAAACGAAGAAGCAAACAAAAACAGAATACTGGCTATTAAAGATAAAAATTTTACCATAATGAAACATCCTGTATGTCTATCCAAAGAGCAAGAAGCAAAATAAGCAGAAGTCTGGCAACAGGAGTCCAGAGGGTGAGAAGCTGTCGCTCTGATTGGCTGGCAGGTGTGCCAAACAATGGCCCCGCTTGGAAAGCTGTCAGATGCTATCTTACCAAGTCACCATACACATCAGCAAACATATTCCAAGGTTTATACTTCAAAGAAATAGTCTAGAGTTGCACAAAAATCTGTTTGTGTGTGGATTTTCCTTTTTAGCTATTTTGCTTATACTTCCTACAAAATGGAGAAAAATAAAATGTCCTTGAGCTCATGAATGGATAAACCAACTGTGCCCAAATGGAATATTCCAGTCACAGGACAAGAGCCGCTACTGACATGTGCAAAGATAGCAGGAAGTTTGCACACACATATAGTATGCAGTCTTTAAAAGCTGTAGGCTAGCCAGGCAGTGGTGGTGCACGCCTTTAATCCCAGCGCTTGGGAGGCAGAGGCAGGCAGAAGGGATGTGATGAAACTTCGGAAGGCATTGGAGAAGTACTGAAGCTGAGCAGAAAGGGACCGGAAATAGAGATCTATTGAGATCATGTAAGCCTGTGTTTCTTGTTTGTGATGATATTTTAATTTTGTAAGCTTCCTAGAACTGTCTACTAAACAGTTAATATATGCATGTACGCGTGTACACTTGTGCTCAAACACACAAACACACACTAGCAAATGCACATATTTTAATGTAGTTTCATGCTTTTATACTAAGTTGTCTTATTACAAAGTATCTTTCTCTAGCTACCTGTGGAGCACAGTAACTCTCACTCAAGAACTAGATGATCTCGGTCACAGCCATGTTTCTCGTGTTCTCACTGAGCTAGTGTTACATTCCTCAAAGCCTTAACCAAGATGGATGTCTACAGCAATTGTGCCCCCCTCATCCCATTTCCAGTAACATAGCCACTTGGGTTTTCCTACATCTGCCCCACCCTAAGGCAAAGGCAACCTTCTGTGGAGACGAGTTTCTTGGTGAGAAAAGGATGTTTCCACCCACCTCTGTATATTGACACTTGCTCTGCTCCTGGCCATAAATCACTTGATGACATCACATTGTTGCTATAAATCCATGAACAAATAAGCTATCCTTCCATTAGGGAGCATAAAACGGTCCATTTTCGGGCTCAGGCTGCGTACTGTTTATGCGTAGCTTGCTGCTTTCAGGGTTTTTGTAAGAGAGCACCCAGTGTTCCTTTCTGGCCGCGCTCCAGAGAGCTGTGTTCATACTGCCCAGTTTCCAAGATATTTAGTGGGAGCAGGGCATAACAGAGCCACATTTTCCATCAGGGACCTGCCCCGTTTTAGTTTCTTTTTTCCCAGATGAACTAAACCCACTGTTTTATGAGCATCTTCAAAGAAGGTGCACAGTAGCTAGCTTTATAGAGTATGGATTCTGCCTCTCAGAAAAGAAGTCACATGGTAGTGAAACCCAGAGCTTGCAAATGCGAAAATGTACATTCATAATTAACGTCAGTATTTGACTAGGAATTACGTACATATCTTAGGGAAAGTGGGTCAAGGGGCTAATCTGTGGGCCAGGCGTAGAAGGAATCATGAACTCGCGTGGTGTAGCTGCTTCTACGGTGCTGAGGCTACCTGGAAGCATTAAGCATTAAGAGCAAGGTGGGTGTTCATTCTGTCCATCCTTTACGGCAGCCTTTGACATATGAAAAGATGCTCCTCCTGTTCCAGCGGTTCCGAACTTCAGCCCAGTTATTTCATTTCATGGCTTTTGGTTTAAGAGCTGAACCAGAAGTGAGTTGCAGTGAAAGCAAGTCATGGTTTCAATATCTATCATTTTGTTAAAGAAAATACATGGCAGGAGACAGTTGACTATATATACATACGTATCGATATATATGCATATGCTTATATGCATATATACAATGAGTATATACATATGTACATGTATATGCAATGTATATGTGCATGTATACATGTATACATATATGTATATATAAATCACACACATACATATTTTTATTCAAACAAGGTAAATAATTATTAGTTACTGAACACAGTCAGTTCAGTCATGAGTGAAAGCTCCTTCAGGAAATTTACTGGTTTTTGTTTTCCTTTGTATTGTTTTTTCCTCTTGGTTTTAAGTTACTGGGTACTACAGATACCAGATGTCTGTCTTGTTATTTTTATGGTTCTTGATCTCACCTTTTTATGTAACAAAAAATCACCAGGGAATTTAGAGGTCTGGTGGGGTGGGGATGGGGGTTGGGGACATCCTCATGGAAACAGGGGGCAGGGAGGAGGTATAGGATGTGGAACAGTCTGAGGGTGGGCAAGGAGGGGAACATAATCTGGAGCTTAAAATAAATTAATTAAAGGTACATTGCAACCTTACCTTAGACACGAGGGTGCTTTTGTTTTTCATCCTGCATCATTAATGTAATATGTTGCTTAGGAACTGATCAGCCAGACCACACCTTAAGAGAAGTGTCCTGATTTATTGGTGAGTCTTGGAGTAATAAATGATACAAATAGAAATCAATAACAAAAAACATGTACACAGACATTCTACTTACAACAGCTAAGAAATGGAAGGGTCTAGATGTTCATCAACTGATGAACAGATAATGAAAGTATGGGACATATATACAGTACAATTCTACTCATCTGTAAAACAAATGAGATAGTAAAATCAGTGTGAAGTAACCTAGACCCAGGGTGAAGTAACCTAGACCCAGGAAGACAAACATCACATGTTCTCTTTAATCTGTCTATCCTAGACCTAAAGCTTTAGGCTTGAGACTATAATACCTGGGGTAATAAGTATAAATGGGCCTTTCAGAAATATATAGAAGGAACCCAGAAGAGGATAGCACTACATGGGTGTTAGAAAGAGAAAAGTAGGGGGTGGGAAGGGAGAGGGAGAGTGAAAAAGGATAGAAGGATAAATAATACTGAAAATGTTAGAAAAGCCAACAAGGAACTTATTATTATTTTATAACAGTATTTAGTAAACACCCAAATCTATCAATAGATAGATGAGAGAGAGATGATAAATGTATAGATAGATAATTCATATTATATATCTATATGTATCTATATACACATATACATTAATATATATCTGTATATATACACATGCATATAATTTTAGTGGTTTTACTGACTATCAGACAAAATCCCTACTGCCATGATCTTTGAGTTTTGGTCAGGGGAGGGTTCAAGTTATCACTGAAACAATATGGACTGTTATCATTGTATCTGATTGCCTGCTGGAACATGAACATAAGCCCCTGTGGCTGAAGATATCACACACCTAAGTCACACAACTTGGAGAAACCAAACTGGTCCTGCCCTTGATGTCTTCTCTTCACTGATAGCACTCATAGCCTTAGAAGGTTCTGTACAAGCTGCCTAGGAGAAATATACGATCAGCAGTCCTAGCTGTTTAACCACCTGTAAAGCCTCAGAGCCTCACCAATAACTAGATGATAAGATGTCACCATGGATACAATAATGGCAGTTGTGTCTTGGGAGTTTGACCTAATTGGACCAAAGCCTTATTCAGTAGGAAGGACTTCATCTCTGGTAAGGTAAACATAGCCACAAACCAATGGCTGAATAAATAATAAACCTTAGAGGAGAATATAGTACAACCATGCTCCTAAATTAACATACTTTTCAACTGTCTCTGAGCACTTATACTCATAGACAAACTCAGATCACACTCCTCATTAAAAACAAAAACAAAAAACAACAGAAACAAACAAACAAATGCTTCATTTTACAGTAGACAGAGGCTAATATAGAGATATGCAACTGGTCAGAATGTAGAGAATTTATGACCTCGAGATGTCCAAATGGAACAGATATAACACAATCCCTGTACCTAATACTAACACTGTATAAGAGGATGTGGGGTAGATAGATTGCAGAGTTTTTAAGACTGGGATAACTGCTGCACAGTAATGTCTCCTGGGTAGGGCAGGGGTGCTGCTCCAGAGGCCTGAAACAGTATGATTGCCTATGCAAGACCTACAAAGACCAAAACAGTCAACATGTTAGCATGGAGAGATGAAAATTTAACATGATCCCCTTCTACACCAAGAGCCGCAGACAGCCAATGGCTTCTGAGAGGATAGAGAGCCATTGTTTCCAGGGATGATACCCCAACCCCCCAATTGTAAGTGATTAGCATTGAACATATGCATATAATGGCAACAGTAGTATCTCAATATAGATACATATGGAGCATTCCATGCAGCGCAATAATGTGGCCCCAAATAGAGCCATTAACATTCTAATAAAAACCCAAGTGCCAGGCAAGAGAAACTTCCCTTCACGTTGTTGGTCTTAGGAGTCCAAGAGACAGACCCCCCCGCAAAAAAAAAAAAAAAAAAAAAAAAAAAAAAAAACCAATAAAGACTATTGCTATTGTTCTGGGAGCACCAAGCGAAGATCTTCTTGCTGAAGACACTACACTATCAAGCCAGAAGTCTTTGAGAAATCAAACGTGTACCAACCTGAACATTCCCTTCCCTAGAATAGCTCACAATGTCAAAAAATAGTATGCATGCTGGCAAGGGGAAACGATATCAATGGTGTATACCAACCAAAACAATTATAGAACAGTTCAAGGATTTAAGAGATGATAAGGCAGGGGACAGAAGGGGTTTGGTGGTAATGTACAAATACAATGTATTCATGGACGAAATTCTCAAGTAAAATGCAAAAAGAAAGATATTCATTGAGAAGTCTATGGAAGAGTCAACGATGCTAGTTATAATAAAGAGAGTGGGGATAGGACATTATGCCTGAGCCTAGCATGTTCTACACAGGCACATGTTATATTGCGCTTAGGACACTAACTTCAAGGCTACAGAGCCTTTAGGAGATTGAACGTGGCTGACAGGAAAAAGCCACTGGGGGAACACTTTCAAAGGCTACAGTCACTTTTCCGTCTACCTTGTCTGTTCCCATGTGAACAGACAGTTATGTCAGGTTCCCACCTCCATAATGGCAAATACCTCAAAAACCATGAGCCAAAATAAAGTTTCTCTCCTGTTATCTCTGTCAGGTATTTTGGACACAGTGAGGTAAGAACAATGCCATGTAGGGATGACAGTAAGACCGAGAGTCTTCGGTGGGGGTGGTGATGCCCAGATACAATTTTGACTTCCAGGGATATTATCACAAAATTTCCAATTTGAACAGAATCACATAACCAAGATTGCTGTTTACTCTCTGTGTCCTCCATGTGGGGGAAAATTCCCCAATTCTAACACAGCAAGGATGTCACGCAGGGATTTTCTTCGATTTGCTGGTTCATTTTGTTTTTATCTTGCTTTCTGTCTTGGGGATTGAACCAAGGGCACCATGCCTTCAAGACTAAAGTCTACCCACTGAGCTAGAGTCCAAGCCTGACTTAGTCTTTGACCTGGGAATCTTACTTATTTCAATGAAACTTATTCTTAAACAGACACATATGAACATAAATCACAGGGATGAAATGAGGAAGGTGTAACAATATTCTATTGCCACGGTTACCTCTAGTGCATAGGGTTTGGAAGCCACTGGAGAATTTTTCCATGTCTCCCTTTAAATGAAGACTGACTTTGATAGGAAGCTATGTCAGGTGTCTATCAATATTTGAATTAAAATTTAATTCAGTTTTTGGAAAGACTATTTTTCCCCTATATTTTTAGACCAAAGCAACTAGACAGAGCACTCCTGAAGGTAGAGAGGGGCTCAGTAGTTCATCAAACAGCTGCCAGGATGAATTTGCTCCGAACTGTTTTCTTCGACGCTTCATGTTGGCCTGACTTTTGTTCCAAGAACCTGGTGTTTTGATTTTAAAAAAAAAAAGCTTTATATTTATATGCCAAGTGTCATCAAGGAAACATCATTATTACCAAAACTGAAGCAAGTACTATTAAATGTTTTCATTTCAATCTGGAAGTACAAGATGAAGAGTTTAATATTAACCCAGTCAGTTTCAACTTGATCGCCCTGTGTTACAGGCAATGGAATTAAGACATCACCAACATGGCCCCGCCAAAAACAAGTGAAGCATTATGGAGTCTCCTGGTAGACTCACCCTACAATGAGTTGATTATATTTATATGTTTTCTTGCAAACTCTAGTGGTATTTCTCAAAAATTTTTAGGTGTCAACATATGGTTTCAATTTCTCGAAACATATAACAGAGCCTGTTCTCAGAGAAAACGATGCCAAACAGGACTTCTAAATGAATCTTGAGGCAAAGCTTAGCATCCTGTCCCTTCCTATAAGCCACCTTGGCGAATGCCTAAATAACCATTTCGGATGGAAAACTCACACCATTACCCGAATGAAGTTTTCTCAACTGCAAAAGGAAACAGGCTTCCCCTTTTTTACACACACAAATGTGCAGTCTGACAGAAGTTTGATTATCAAAATTATATACGCTAGCCTATATGCAAACAGAGTTTTAAATATAAAAGCACTGGTGATTAACTTCTAGAAATAGTTACCTTTCTGGTCGATTTTGTGCCAAATTAGCCCAACTAAATCAGGCTATAAAAGTGTTTTAAAAAACGAGACATGATTTTTTTTCATAATTCTAAACATCCCCTTTAGAATGCTATTGCTTCATAAACAGAAAAAGAAATATTTAAGGCTAAATCTGACTTCTAATAAAAATATTGCCCAAACATCTGATTATGCCATATTTTCCTGGCACACTGAATATTTTTAAAGAATTATTTTATCTTCAAGACATATTTTCGTGTTCACTATTTGCTCAGTTATTTATTTAACATCTGTGTGGGGGGGGAGGTTCTGTTTATCAATAGGCGTACATGTGTATATGCACAAGTCAATAATATGTGTCTGGTTTTAACGGACAGACTAAGGGATGTAAATGTAGATTTGGTCTATCCCCACATCCATATTGTGTGTGGATAAATTTTTATGACTTATAATTAGTTGCAGTCATTCTGTCTAGTTGTAGATTCTCAAGGAACACAGACCACCCATCCCATCGCTTTCCTGTCACAGGTGTCCTCGGATGATGTGATTATAATACACGTGACCAAAGATGCAGCAATGTGTGAGTGCAGAAAGAGAACTCTTTTCATATTTGCATGAAGACACATTTTTGTCTATGAAATTGTCCTCTAAATTCCAAATGATTATCTGGAAATTGTAAACTATGATAACCCATTAAACACTATCCCCAAATTCTGCAAGCTTTATGTGCCTGGCCACCTCCTGACAATGGCTGTTTTGTCTCATTGCCCTCATTCCCATGGTGTTTATAAAACACATAGATAGAAACAGACTAAATAGAGTCCAGCAGTTCCATGCCTGAGCAGCAGTGCTGGTGTGTCAATTCCCTTCACCAAGCCAACAATGCATTTGTTGTAAGACCACCAAAATTCAAGTATACTTGTGTATACTCCTCTGATTAGAAAAGCAAATGAGATAATATGGGTTTTATAAACCACCAGCAAGCCAACAAAGTCAGGTTAAAACATTAGAAAATCCCTACACTGAACAGGAGGACATGAATGTGTGTGTCAATGAGCAGCTTGGGATAGTGTCCCTCTAACTTAGTTACTGTCTAAATACAAACCAAGAACATCTCCCTAGGCTGGTCAATGCTTTCCAAGGTTTAAGTACCATGTCTAAGTAATTAAAAATTACTTTATTTCTGGATCACCTCAAGTTACATTTGTAAAAGGACTGGATTTTAAGTTATTTCCCTTTCTATACTTATTTGTCAAAACTTACAATGTTAAAGTTACAAGCTTGGCTGTTGTCTGTGGTTGTTTTAAGCTGGAATGGCTGAGTTGAGCAGCTGAAAAAACAGAACAAAAAAAACCACCACATTAACGATAAAACATTGAAAATACTATGTGGTTTTAATCTAAAAAGTTATTGAAGAGATGGACAGATGGTTCATCAGTTAGGAGCACTTTCTGCTCTTCCAGAGGACCTGAGTTCAATTCCCAGTACCTGTGTAACATCACTTATAATCATCTGCAACTCCAGATTCTGGGTATATTATGAACTCTTAGGGTTTCTGAGGGCACCTATACTCATTCTCTCTCTCTCTCTCTCTCTCTCTCTCTCTCTCTCTCTCTCTCTCACACACACACACACACACACACACATACACACACACACAGAGACAGAGACAGACAGAGAGACAGAGACACAGAGAGAGGCAGAGACAGACAGACAAGAGAGACAGAGACAGAGAGAGGGAGGGAAGGAGGGAAGAGGAAGGGAAGAAAAGAGACATGGCCAGAGAGAGAGAGAGAGATGATTTAAAATATAATTAATCTAAAACCTAAACAGAAACAGAGTCCTGACCTTTTCTGTATTGATGAGCATGCTCTGTATCTGCCTTTTCCAGTGAGGTAGCAACTGTCTGTCCTCAACCATTGACCACTTGAAGTGTGGCTGGTACCTTTAAGGAATTTCTAATCTCATAGGAGTTTACTTGACTTAACTTTCAATTTAGACAGTCAAGCACAGCTAGCAGTCACCTTATTAGATGGTGCAACTCTAGAACCTCTTGTCTGTCCCAGGCCAGAGTCCTCCCCATTCATGGTGATATGCACGGCAAAGTGTGAAGTGTTTACTATATAGTGGCTCAAAGTGTAGCAGCAGGTTATCTTCTAGTCATTAGAAGAACATTAGAGAGATGTTTCAGGAGTTAAGAATACTTGATGTTGCCTGGCGGTGGTGGCACACACCTTTAATCGCAGCACTTGGGAGGCAGAGGCAGGCGGATTTCTGGGTTTGAGGCCAGCCTGGTCTACAGAGTGAGTTTCAGGACAACCAAGGCTACACAGAGAAACCCTGTCTTGAAAATAAATGAAAAGAAAAAAGAAAAAAAAAGAATGCTTGATGTTCTTGCTAAGGACACAAATTCAATTCCCAGCATTCGCATGGTTTATCACAACCATCTGTAACTCCAGTTCCAGGGAACTCATTGCCTTTTTCTGAACTCTGTGAGAACCATTCACACACATGGTATACATACAGGCAAAATACCCATATTAGCCGTTATTGCCTCTGAATTAATACGATCTCAGAGCATTTGAAAATCCCTTAGATGTTTCAATAGATCTTAGTAGCTTTCCTCCCTTGACAAGGAGAGAGCAGCAGGCATTTTAAAGTAGGATTGAGGCAGCTTTTGATGACTAGATCCTGATCAGTGCTAAAGATATACCATTTATTTCAAAATCATCCCTGCTCTTGGAAAAGTATCTCTGTGGGATGGAATTAAATAGAACCTTTACTATGCTAATATTTTAAAGGCTATATAAATAGAGAAATTAATGAACTATAATTCACCTTAATTATTGAATAATTTTATAGCATTGTCTCCAGAGAACCTTTCTGGTGAAAAAGACATAAAAATGTGTTTGGGATTGGTCAGATAAAGCCACAAAAACCATTAATAATGGGGGATTTTTTGGCATTGTTGACTGCATGCATGCCATTCTTTCTGCAGCTAAGTGGTTGCACAGGTAGCTCTTTCGTCTCATTTGATATATAAGACTGGTCCACCATGTACCAGGACTGCTGGGCACTAAAACCGTTTGCAACCAAGAGAGCAGGTCCACGATCCTGGTTCACATTCTCCTTGCCTCTGTTTGGAACTTGGCTCCTTGAACACATTTCCATACTGCTCATTTGGGTTGGTTGAATCAGCAATGATCTAAAATAAATAAATAAATAAATAAATACATAAATAAATAAATAAATCTCACTAAATTGCCTGTATACAGAGCACACCCTGATATCAATCTCTTTCTGATAGTAAGGCTCTCTGTGGAGTTAGAAGAATGAATCCAATACAAGCCTCGCCTTGAGTAACTCATCCTCCATCCATGCACTCATTCTGGCTTTCATGTGCACTTGCCAGAAGTAGTCGCTTGGGACAATTAAGGATAATAATAATAATAACAACAACAAATGCTATTCTTCATTTTTAGGAAGAAAATAGCGCTCCCATCTAACTTAGTCCATTAGCAAAACACCTGCGGATGTAAACATATAAAGAAAAGAAACCACAGTCCTAGATGCAGACAAAGTCAAGGTCAATGGCCCGAGCTGGCAAGTTATCAAGGGGAGCAGCATTTCAAGGTGGCAATGTGTATGAGAGTGTCAGGTTGATGTGAGCATAGGTCTCCTAGTAACCTTCTGGCATGGTAGCACATTTGCTCCTCTGAGACCTGACCAAGTTCATCAGGGTCTGATGAGACCTGGCAAGGTTTTTCAGAGTCTTACTTAAATACTCATGATCACATACGTACCCATGAGGTTACCCTCTAAAGACCTTGATACCTGATAGGACATATTGCTTTAAGGAACTACAACTCAGTTTGAGTTTTAGTTGGATAAAACCATATACCCACCATATTCCAGCAGAGAAGAGCTAATCATTAAACAGGGTTTTCTGTATCCAAGCTGATCTTAACTTCACAGTGTAGCTCGGGCTGTTCTTGAATATCTGACCTTCCAACTTCCACCTCCTGGGTGCTAGGCACACTACATTAGTTTTCACAGAAGTATTCCCATATATATTTCATAAGGCATGCCACCTTCACAGATGACACATCGACCAGAGGACCCTGCCTTTCCATGAAGCTGGCTCTAAAACACAGGAAAGTCACCTAAACACCCATCATCTCTTTACCCGGACAACGCTCCTGTGAGGAACATCCTGCCTCATACTTGAAGAGTGAGATGTCATAGACACACCAAGAAGAATTTGAACAAACGAGCTTTGCTCATTCCTCTTGTCTCTTGGGTCTAAAGCACATCCTGTCTCCGGAATCACACTTCTGCCTGACTGCCCGTGCAAAGACAGTTTTCCCTGTGCCATGGATCTTCCTTTCTGAAGAGGAGTTTGTTTCGTAGAACTTCTATTAGGTAAATATCTTTGCTTCTCTCTCATTAGTCTACTTTTTTGTCCATAGCATTCTGTGAACCCTGTGCTGCAGGAGGGAAGGTGTTATTTTTCTCTCCAGTATTTTAGACTTCATCTTTAGTCTGCCAATCTGAAAGAAAATTACAATCAATATTTTAGTGTGTGTGTGTGTGTGTGTGTTAAACAAATTAATAGTTACACTTAAAAACAATAATAGAGCCAGTGAGATGAGAGGGTATAGACACCTATTGTGCAGACCTCGCACTCTGGGTTCAAAGCAAAGTCCTGGTAGAAGAAGACAATCAAATCCCTATTATTGTCCTCTGACCTCTATATGGTCACTAGGTTACATAGGAGCACATGCACATAACTGCAAATATACACATCACAGACACACACATCAATTAGTCAATATATTGCATATGGTTTATCATTTTTTACAGCAAGAATTCCATTCACTACATGTTATTAATTGGACATATTTTTCTCCCAGGCAGAACACTGATGTTTGTTTGTTTGTTTGTTTGTTTGTTTGTTTGTTTTGAACTACATCCATCAAAGGAACGGTGACATTATTAAAAGGGCAGAAAAGGAGAGTTGAGAGACCTTGGTTATATTTTGGAAGGGGTTCCAGCTTTCCTTAGATTCCTTCCTGTTGTACTGAGCCGCTGCAGTACTTTTCATGATGCTTATTGTTGGCAGAAACCCTGGGCTTCCTAAGTCATCTGGAAGCCTGGCTCCATTTGCTTCAACCTGCCTGCCACAAGCAAACTGAGGCAAACAAATGCTTTGTAAATGGAGAATGACAAAAAATGGCCTCATCCATCAGGCTGGCCATTAACAAATGCTGTCCCCCGGAGACCATTTACAAAATTACTGACAATGCAAATCTTGATCAGGAAAAACAACTTTATAAGGCACAATTCTTTAAGCTTACAGTCTGCCCACATAAATCTGTGGCTATACCTGGCCTTGAATATATGCACACAAAAACATCTACATCTTTATCAAGCTCCTCTCTCGTCTCTGCATTTCATTTCCATAGCTGCAAACATCTGCTGGAACTATACCAGTCTGGGTTTACTTGAGTTATAGCAAAGATTCAGGTGTTTGTTTTTCTTTTTTCTATTTTTTTTCCATTTCAAAACATTAGAAATGGAAAATGTGCACCACTAAATTAATATTTACGTAAATGGATTTTCTCCATATAGAAGCAGTCAAGTAAATCATTTAAGACTTAAAATGTATTCCTTAGCATCAACAACCACGCATTTGCTTGCTAGATTTACATATCATAATTATTCATGAGCATTATTTTTCCTGATTTACGAAAAGAATTGTTTTAAATCAGCTTGGACTCATGAAACTGCCATAGAAGTTAGGTCTTGTGCCAGGCATGGTGGCGCATGTCTTTAATCCCAGCACTTGGGAGGCAGACGCAGGCGGATTTCTGAGTTCGAGGCCAGCCTGGTCTACAAAGTGAGTTCCAGGACAGCCAGGGTTACACAGAGAAACACTGTCTCAAAAAAAAAAAAAAAAAAAAGTTAGGTCTGATGACATTTGTTTTAATTCGTGAAGAATCATTTTTTGGCAAACAGACTTGTAACAAAGAGTTCTTACAGACACACTTAGCTAGATGTGGTTTTTGACTATTAATTCCCAAAAGTAATTAAAAGTATGAATCTCACGTTGAAGGTGACAGAAATGAAAGATTCACAGGAGCTAACAAATTGCCCCACTGATCCGTTTCATTTAAAAGTGTTTTCATTACCTGCCCTCTAAAGATGAATTTGGGGCGAAGGGCTAGGGGCGAGGGGCGAGGGGCGAGGGGCGAGGGGCGAGGGGCGAGGGGCGGGGTGCCATTTTAAGTCAGACCTTGATTAGTCAAGATTTTTTTCCTTGAAGACATAGATTCATGTTGATTTCATCTCATTGATATTACAACCACATAGAATTGCTCTTATCATACTTTCTTCACTTTAAAATATGAGTAGCCTCTGATATCATCAAAACAAAATCACAAATTGAACCCTGCTATCTATGTGTCAGAGGGTCTGCCTTGTCTGGCCTCAGGGGGAAGCAATGTGCTTGGTCCTGTGGCAGATTGATACTGCAGAGAAGGGGGATGCTAGAGGGGTGAGACAGGAGTGGCTGGTTGGGTGTGTGGGTGAGTGGGTGGGGAAGTACCCTCTTCGAGACCAAGGGGAGGGGAGATTGAGTGGGAGGCTCATGGAGGGGGGACCGGGAAGGGGGACATTTGAAATGTAAATAAATAAAATAATAAATTAACTCTGTCACCACGACTAGAAAGGACTACATAGTCCATCTGTTGCTCTATAGAACAAGCCAGCTGATTTTTTTTTCCTGTAAAGTCCCTGCTAGTATATAGATTCCTTTTTAGGAAGTCACATAATCTCTTCCTAAACTTATCTAAGACAAGGGTAGCTGTAGATTTTACATAAACAAACAGCATAGTTGTGTCGCAATTCAATTTATTCCAGATGCTGAAATTTGAGCTTCATATAATATCGCATTATTAAACACTGCCAGCATTAGAGACCCCCATCTACAGCCCCTAATACCTCAACCACACTGTATCTCCAGAAGTGAACTTCAAGCAACTAGGCTTTTGTTTGCCTAGTTTGCTGCTATACCAGACAGCTGAGATTATCTAAGACCAATGTCAATGGCTACAAATGTTATTTTGAATAAAGTATTTAATAACTGGGGAATGCAGTAAAACTACATTTCTAGAAATTAATTGTAGAGTTGGCATCATTTAGACCCCACCATAACCAAAGCAATTTAATTTGCAGACATTTGTCTGAGGTAGATTATGTGTGTGTGTGTGTGTGTGTGTGTGTGTGT
>LR749867.1:330700-372602 GCA_902729485.2 Mus minutoides
TAACCATAGTTGTTTTGAGTTTAAGAGTCACAACCATGTCACAGTATCCCTGTCCCCATCCTTTGGTCCTTGGTTTTCCCATCTTCTTCTATGACATTTTCTGAGAATCCAGAGAAGGTGTGGAGAAAATCTTTCTGGCATATGCAATAGTGCCTGAGTTTGGTAGTTGTATATGGGATGGATCCTCAGGTGGGGCAGTCTCTGGAAGGCCTTTCCTTCTATCTTAGCTCTGAACTTTGTCTCTGTAACTCCTTCCATGGGTATTTTGTTCCCCATTCTAAAAAGGAGTAAAGCATCCACACTTTGGTCTTCCTTCTTCTTGAGTTTCATGTGTTTTGCAAATTGTATCTTGGATATTCTAAGTTTCTGGGCTAATATCTGCTTATCAGTGAGTGCATACCATGTGTGTTCTTTTGTGATTAGGTTACCTCACTCAGGATGATATTCTCCAAATGCATCCATTTGCCTAAGAATGTCATGAATTCATTGTTTTTAATTGTTGAGTAGTTCTCCATTGTGTAAATGTACCACATTTTCTGTATCCATTCTTCTGTTGAGGGACATCTGGGTTCTTTCCAGCTTCTGGCTATTATAAATAAGGCTGCTATGAACATAGTAGAGCATGTGTCCTTGTTACGAGTTGGAACATCTTCTGGGTATATGCCCAGGAGAGGAATTGCTGGATCTTCTGGTAGTACTATGTTCAATTTTCTGAGGAACATTCAGACTTATTTCCAGAGTGGTTGTACCAGCTTGCAATCCCACCAACAATGGAATAGTATCCCTCTTTCTCCACATCCTCGCCAGCATCTGCTGTCACATGAATTTTTGATCTTATCCATTCTGACTGGTGTGAGGTGGAATCTCAGGGTTGTTTTGATTTGCATTTTTCCAGTGATTAAGGATGTTGAACATTTTTTCAGGTGCTTCTGAGCCTTTCGATATTCCTCAGTTGAGAATTCTTTGTTTAGCTCTATACCCCATTTTTTAATAGGGTTATTTGATTTTCTGGAGTCTATCTTCTTGAGTTCTTTTTATATATTGGATATTAATCCCCTATCTTATTTAGGATTGGTAATGATCCTTTCCGAATCTGTTGGTGGCCTTTTTGTGTTATTGATTGTGTCCTTTGACTTACGGAAGCTTTGCAATTTTATGAGATCCCATTTGTCAATTCTCAATCTTACAGCACAAGCCATTGTTGTTCTGTTCAGGAATTTTTACCCTGTGCCCATATCTTCGAGGCTTTCCCCCACTTTCTCCTCTATAAGTTTCAGTGTCTCTGGTTTTATGTGGAGTTCCTTGATCCACGTAATCTTGACTAGTGATCTCAAGATTCTGGGTGTGCTAGGGTGCTTGCAGCGTGGAGAGTCCTCTAGGGACCTTGGGGCCCAAGGAAAGATTTCTAAGGCAAAGGGTTACCACGCAAGAAATCTAAGATGAACAGCACATTTAGAGATGTCAAGAGATGGGAAAAATTTATCTGTTGAATCTGTGGCTGAAGGTGACTTTCCATGAAAATGAGCCCAAAAGTCCAAAAAATGGTAATAAGAAAATATAAGATATGAAGACATGTGTAAAGATACAGATTATTAGTCTCTAGTATTGTTAGCATTTTAGCAACACAGGAATCAGACATTGGTTCCATGAAGTAAACAGAAATATGTTACTTCATAGAGAAATTACTGAGCAAATTTTCCTAAGAAAAGAAAAAAAAAACTATCAGAGAAATAGAATTATCAGTGTCTTTTCTACAAACAAAGCTGAAGGCTAAACTTTGACAAAGATAATCTGATTTTTTTCCTCCCTTCAAAGCCTGAACAATTGACTGGCAAGATGATTGAATAGTTAATAGCTTATTTCTTACATGCTTGACAAACAGCATTTAGTCCTTGGGCTATACAGTGGGAGGAAACGAGCTGACTCTTAAACGTTGTCCTCTGACTTCCACATATGTGGAGTGACACGTACATGCACCCAGAAGTACATACCATAATAATATAGTATATGCTTCCCACATTTTATATATATATATATATATATATATATATATATATATATATATATATATACACACATATAATATATCTTATATAATATACCTTATATATCTTATATACACACATATATAATATATACATTATAGATAATATATACAATATATTAGGTATGTATGTTATACACATATAACATATCACACACAATAATAATTTTTTTTTAAAAAATGAGCATTTTCTGTCTTTCTCAGGGAGACATTTATCATTTTCATTATGATTCTAAATATTTATTCCAAGACATTTGATAGGTTCATTGAGAAAATATTACAAAATATATATGTACATATAGCCATTTTACACACACATAAAACAGAACAATGCTGGCCAGCTGATGAGATCATGTAGCTATCTAAATACAGGAATTGTTAACTTTGTTCTTCTTTCTATCTTATTTTAATGCTTCTGGATGGTCACAGCCAGTAAATGATACAATGTTAGATTGCACTTTTTTTTTCCAGTTTAAAGTGGCGATCAGAATCACCCAAACCTCACATCAGAATCAAATGAGGCAGTTTATGCTGGTTTTGATAAAGAGCAGCTCCAGAGAGAGGAATAACAAAATCAGGTCTTGAGATCTTCCCTACATATCCTGTTTATGAAGGAAATACAGAACAACAAACCGAAAGAGCCCAGGTTTCTTGATCATACCTGGACAAGGTCATGTATGCTCCATACAGCTCAGCTTTGCCCTGGCACCAGGTCTTCCTCCTCCCCTGCCCCAGCTCCTCCTTAAAACGGCACCCACCACTCTATAAAATGATCTATTGGGACTTCAAAGCTGTGGCAATTGCATGTGGCACAGGATGTACGCAATTAATTATGTGACGTTTAAATGACAGGGTGTAGGGAAAATTGGGAAGAAGAAAATGGAGGATTTTTTTTTTTTTTGGAGTTAAAAAAAACTGCCCAAGGTAAACTGAAAGGCCTGGTTGTCTGCTTGCCAAGAAGCAGTAGCAGATAAGACCTCCAGTTGCTGTGGAAACTGGGGCCTCCAGGAGCCAGAATCCAATTTCAGAAACCACAAAATCAACACAAACGTGTGCAAAAATAAAAAGGGTTGTTTGGCAAGTCGTAAGGAGAAGGCGACCAATGTATAAAACACGTGACCCAAAGCGACCTCGGCCCACTAAAGCCCTAACGGCAGCGATGCCCACAGCAGACCTGGCACCTCTGAAATGAACGGTAACCAGACACAGTCCCCGCTGCTCTCTGCCATCAGGTAATTGCTACTTTGTGAAATATCAAACATCTATCACCTCTTCCCCAGCTCTACCCCCAAAAGCCCAGCACCCCGCTTTCATGAAGGTAACCCTAGGAACTGAGAGTCCAACCCCAGAGGCCAGACAACCCACAGCCTCCTTTTCCGCGTTCTTTAGACCATAAATTGCATACTATATCACCCAGGAAAAGAAAAATGATGAAAGTCAGACAAATGAAGGCACAGACATTCTTTACTCTTTACCGTTTCTACAAAGAATAATTTCCTTCTGAACTGTACAGTGAGCTTAACTCTGAACCATTCTAAACCTGTATGTCATTCTGAACTCTATTTAATTGACTCAGTGTTGGAATAAAGAATCATTCTCTAAGATAAAGTCATTGGTGAGTCCATGACTTCCAATCCATTCTGTACTCTCAGACAGATCTATTTATGCATATAGTTATTTTTGTGTCTTTCCTCCATTTCCCATAACCAATGAGATGACGAAGCATTTGTGCTGCGAATCCTCACTTTACATACTATTTGACTTCAAATGTAGAGACTTTATAAACACACAGCTAAGAGAATCTGCGCTAGTGTGGAAACACCATCATAGTTCAGATGAAATCTGTTAAATGCCTGTTCAGAGAGACAAAATTGAAAGCCACATTAAATCCCAGGTAGATAAAATATATAAAGAAACAAAATCACCACACAAAACCACAAGATATACATATATATTACACACACATGCATACATACATACATATATATAATATACACATACACACATACATATATATCATATACACATACATACATATATATCATATACATATATATCATATACACATACATATATACACATGCATATATATCATATACACATACATACACAATGGAGGGAAGGGAGTCCAGTGAGTTTCACCAAAATATCACACACGTGTATGAAACTTCCAAACAGTAAAACATTTTGAAGTGTACTCTTCTCAATTCTAAATCTGTGGTCCTTGGAGAGAAGTTCAAAGATATTTTCTTGCCATTAAGTATTGTGCATTGTATTATGAAGATTTTATAATCCTTATACATTTAAGAGCACAGGTAGTCATATGAGTCCCATTCCAGAAACAATGAAACAGGCAGAGTGGTTGACCTGCCTGCATGATTCATCAGGAAGCTGACCTTTGAACCCAGGTCATCTGGCTCCAGAAGTTTGGGGTTTTGTAATCCACTGAAGAATGGCTCAGCAAAATGGAAATGGGGGTTTTCCTCTGATTTGCAGTGTCTCAGAACATGCAGGAAACAGCAGGTTAAAAAGATGTGTCTTTCTACTACCACAAACAAATAAAAACTAATCTTTAAAATGCTAACGCAAGGCTGGGCAAGGCCTCTAGTTATGTATTATGACAACACAGCAAGAAAGGACCTTCTGTTTAGACTTGAAAGAGAAGGAGATGGCTGCATGAACTCCCTGGGCATAACTTTACAAAGTAACCTTCTCCCCACCCCTGGCCAAAGGAACAGTTGGCTGAAGACCTGGGGTCCTTCTTGCTGGTTTCAGCCACCACTCATTCTGTATTCCTCCCTTCATGATGGAGAAACCCTGCAAAGACCAAAACAGAGCAAAAGGACCGAGTTAAAGAAAACTCTTTTGCAAGATCACTTCTTCCAAAGGGACTTGATTAATCTAATAACGTTACACGTTAAATCAATTTTCACCACGAAAATGAAAGCCACACAGGGTGATATATATCCCCCGGGAACTCCCCAAATGCACCCAGCCAATGCTGATGTTTCATGTGGACTTCTTTTATTTTACACAGAAAATTAAACGTTAGCAGCCCGGTTCTATTTTCGCTTAGAATGTCCATTAAAAGTCTGGCTGCAATATTTATGAATAGCAAAACAAGGCCACCAGGACACGCATCAGCTCAAAGCAAGTCTCAGTTACAGAGCTGTCAAGCAGAGCCTCAGACATTAATAATAACAATAACGTGGAGGGCTAACTCGGAAGAACGGGGCATGCAGAAGAGTCTGTAATGTTTAAGAATAAAGTAACGTCTTCATTTACTTCAAGGAGGTTTTCTTCTGGGTCTTTGGTCCTTACGTTACCGAGTAAAGAATCAAGTTAAAAAATATGTTTAATAAAATCTGTAATAAAGGATACAGGGAAACATCTTAAAGGGAAATATCAAATGTTTAATTGAGAATATGTTGAAATTCAAACCGAGGGCTTACTGTCTTCAGTATTGACACTTACTTTATTTTTATTGCTGTATATTTGCATATAATGTATTTTAATCAAACTGTGACCATGAAGGCGGCACTAAGAGGCCTCAGTAGGTTTAAACAAATGGATCTTTGTTAAAGATATATTTCTTTTTAAAAATTATGTGTATATGCAGGAGTGGGGTTTGTACGTGTGAGTGCAGCTCTCCTGGAGGCTAGAAGAACCCATTGGCTATATTACAAGGAGCTGGAGTTGCAGGTGGCTGTGAGCCCTGATGTGGGTGCTGGAAACTGAGCTCAAGTTATCTGCAAGATAATTCTCTTGACCCACTGGATTTTTTAATTTCAAGGATCAAGATCCATCTCTCAGGCTCCATCACAACCCCAGATGAGTCGCTCTTGAAGACAATTATTTTTCTCTTTTCTACTTTTTTTTTCCCGTTGACTTGTACATGTTATTAGATAAAAGTAAAGATCTGATCACAAATGAACTTAAAAAGGAATGTGTAGAAACTCACGGGAAAGCTGCTACTGGATTGTTAGTAGCCAATGCCGAGGGGGGAAAATGACGATAAAGGTCATGAGAGCTAAACATCTCACAAATATTACTGTGAGCTAAGGAAGAGAGCGTCTTCACCTTGAAAAGTCGACGTAAGTGTTTCGCACTGTGCCATTTTCCAGCAGTGCATCACAGGCTATAATTGATTCCTAGTTAAAATGAAAACTGGAACGCATTCTTGATAGTTGGAAATAAAAATCACTGTAAGCAGGCAAGTGGACGGGACTTAAAAATTAACCACAGACCTCCACATTCTGTTTCTTCCTGAATGACCTTTGACCTTTCAGCTTTATCCGTTTTGCCAGAACACAAACGGATGCAACTTTTTTTTTAATCAGTCAAGCTTCCACATTGCTCCTCAAAACTCAAAAGCAACGGTAAAAAATTGGTTTGAAGGGAGACTTGGGAGAGATGCCCTGCAACCTCTTCTTTTAGCTCTCTCGACTACAAACCTTCCTCCTGCTTTCCCATTGCCTTTCCTGCTCAGCCTCTGAGGAGGGAGTTCACGGGCACAAGCAGGACTGTGCTCTTGGACCTGTCTAGCCTTTTACACATTGCTGGGAACAATGTAAGATTACACAAAGAATGACTTCAGAGTTATAGAACACTCATTGGCTCCTGGCAGTGGACTAGCTTCATCCTAAATGTTTCACTGTTGAGTTCTATTTCATACGGAAGAAGAAAGCCATCTTCACTTCAACTGCAGCCACGGGGTGAGGGACAGAGATAAGGAGAGTGGGTGGAGAGCAGAGCAAGTGGATAGGAATCATGGGGCTTTCAGTATGATCGGCTTTTACAGCGATATTTACTTATGTGTGTATGTCCACGTCATCAATGCATGTGATCATTCAATTCCTGGGAGGCTGATCTCCCTGGATCTGGAGTTACAGACTGTTGTGAACCAAGAACTGTTGTGTCTTGGGTTCTGAGAGCCAAGCTTGGGGCTTCTGCAGGAGATATATCTCTCCAGCTTCAAGATCAATCAGTTCTTGGAATCTTCCTCTTCAGTTGAGTTTAACTTGGTAACATCTTCAGTCTCAACTGACTGGCTGAATCACAGATTTAGATGGAATAGTATGACTCTCTCCCTCCCCCCAACCTGTGTGTGTGTGTGTGTGTGTGTGTGTGTGTGTGTGTGTGTGTGTGTGTGTGCACATATGTGCGCTCATGTGTGCACACACAGTAACTCTCACACCACAGAGAATTACTAAGCTAAAAACTCTCTCTGCAATGGAAGGAGGGTATGGTTTTCTTCTAGTCAGTTTTCAAAGGAAGTGTTCTGTCATCTGGCCCCAAGCTTGGGTGTCCCAACTCTATGTTGCAGAACAGATCTGCCTGGGTCTATTTCTCATTCAGCCCCCACGATGGCAAAGTGCCAACTGCTCTCTTGGTAATTGCAGGCGCTCTGAACCTTTTGGTTTTCCTCTATCATTTGCCTCTGAAACTCTTTTGAAGTGCTCTCATTTCTGGCTTTACTCACTTTGCAATTCTCCAGAAAGTCTTTCAGGATAATTGAACTATCAAGTAATGATTAGAAAATAAAATCTGGGAACCCAAATCCATAAACTCTAAACTGTGTAGAGCCAGAAATGTGGATGTTATCCTCCAGTATCTTCTTTATCTGCCATGTTCAGCATTTCTTAAACCAGAAGCTTATGTGGTGAGAACAGTGGTACAGATTCATATTCTAAGTATCTTCCCATCTCAACAACTTCTAGGAAGAACATTTGAGTCAACTGGATGAACAATATGACCAGGATGACCAAGACAACCCATGTGAGCTCTTGAAAGGGATGACAATAGATATAGCATGAGAGTAAAAGTTAGGTGGGCCTCCTTCAAGAACTCAGAAACTCTGCAACAAGTGAGATCGTGAACAGGAGAGGAAATAAAAGTCAGAGGCCAGGCAGGAACTCTAGTTAGGCGTGTGGGCCATTCATTAGAGTGCAAAGGTGAAAATGATACTTGGAACTAGCTTATGCCTCTAAGGATATCCACAAAGGTATACAAGATTTACCTTTACACAAGCTGCATCCAGTTATGCTATTTTAATGATTTCTGAAATGAGTGAACCTGCCTTTGCCTGATGCACACTGCTGCTTCAACTACTTGATGTTGGGCTAGGAAGAGAGGAGATAGGAGAGAGAGAGAGAGAGAGAGAGAGAGAGAGAAACTGAGAAACAGTCACAGTGTGTGATGTTGTGCCAGTAACTGTCAGCCTGAGGTAGCTATTAGGCACTCTGTCCCTGACATCATGGAAATGAGTAAGGTTCATCTTTTCCAAATTTACAAAATCAGGATGACCATTTCCCTCAGAGTATTCCCAATTACACCCATCTTCCACAATAATGATTTATTTGGGGATCTTACATTTTGAGTCCTGCAATGAGAATTATCCCCCATGTTCCTCTTTTCTTTTTCTATTATTTACACAGTGAGAAGAGAGGTGGATTTCAGTTTGTTTAGTTCTGATAACCCTAGAAGGTAACTCAGCACACATGTAAGATCATCTATTAAAATAATGAACTATGTAATTACGAAGAATCAGTTCATCATCTATTCTTTATTCTGATTACCATTGTTACTTTATATGGATTGTGCTCTATAACACTTAGAGAATTTGAAAAGGTGAGTTAAGGCTGGGGTCGTTACTCCACAGTTAACAGCAGTTGCTGCACAAATAACAGAACCAGAGTTCAAATCCCCAGAGCCTAGGTAAAAAGCTGGGCATGGTTACATATGTGTCAGGGTGGGAGAGGATCTATGGAGCTTGCTGACTACCACTCTAGGTCCAAGTTCAATGTGAGATCCTTTCTCAGGGGAAAAAGATGAAGAGTGAAGGAGCTGTATACCCAATGTCCTCCTCTGGTCTCTGTGGACACACCTGTACATGCATTTGAAGGTACACCACAAACATGCAATACATGCACATAACTTGAATATATATAATATTTTTAGACATTTTGATGGCATAATCATATGTCAAATAGTTTGTAAATACCTTATAAATAATGTACTTGCTACTATCCCAGGTTAGTCCAAAACACCATCAACAATAAACGGGACCTTTTTATTTTTGTGAAAATGGAATCTGAGAGAACCCATGATTCTTTCAATTCTTCTTTCCAATAGATTTTCATATGTCAGATGGTTTGGAATAATTTCCAAAAAGGAAAAAAAAATCACGTTCCATGGCAAACTTCATTTTTTAATAATCACAACTGCAAATGTTTTTTGGAAAAAAATTACAAAAAATGAAATGTGCTGGAAAATCCAGTGGTTTCTGAGAAGAGGGAGCGGATTAAAATCAGAACTGTATTTCTCATACAGAATTTGTATATGACAGGAATTCGCAAGTCCTCAGTCATGAATAAGATAAAAAGTGCACATAAGTAGCAAAGGAAAGATCTTAAAAAATAGGATAAAAAGATGTCTGTTTGCTCAGAGGATATGGAAAATTCTTACCTGGAATAGTATTTCTTTAGTCCTTTCTCCTATCTGGATAAAAGTGTCCCTGATCATTTGAGGGAAGTGAGCTACAGGCTTTTCTTCCCTTCAGAAACATGACCTTTATGCCCTAGGAGTTCTTTATGACTATGTCTATGAAATGCTGGAGTTCCTTTGCTGCTCCCGCCCCTCACCTAGAGCTAAATGCACTAGCTGGCTGGATTCCCTATTTCTGTCAATGGTGCCACCATTCCTGTAGCCACCCACACTCGAAACTTCGGAATTAGTTTTCGTCCGATTGGCTTCCTACCCTTTACCTCAATCATTTACAAATCTTTTCAACTCTTTTATGTCCCTTTCCTGTGCAAGTCCATCTCTTCTGCCATGTTACAGATTCTAATTCAAATATTTATTATCTTATGCCACTCAGCCGCAATATTATAGTAACAGGAATATATTTCCATGACATTAACCTCATGACCTTAACTTTGATATTCATCTTCAGTGCCTCCCCGCCCCTGCCGCGCCACCTTTATCTTTATGAGACAAACTTTTGGTATGCTCAGCAACTAAAGGGTCATGAGAATATACAGGTTTTGCAATGACTTTCTATTGCAACCTCACTAGAAAATTCACATGGTAGGACCAGCAGTCTCAATTAATCTGGATTTCTGAGATCTCTCAAACGCTGGACCACCAAACAGACAGAGTGCACAAGCTGAGAGAAGGCCCCCAACACATATACAGTAAGTAGAGGGCTTCCGGATCTGTGTTCAGAGATGATGCACCTAACCCTCAAGAAACTGGAGGCCCCAGGGAGTTTAAAGGTCAGGTGGGGTGAGGGGTGGGTCATCCACATGGAGACAGGGTGGGGTGGGGAGGAGGTGTGGGATGTTGGGTAGGTGGAGTGTGGATGGTGGGGGGGGGCGGTCAGGGAATGGAATATGGAGTGTAAAAAATAAATTAGACGGGCGTGGTGGCGCACGCCTTTAATCCCAGCACTTGGGAGGCAGAGGCAGGCGGATTTCTGAGTTCGAGGCCAGCCTGGTCTACAAAGTGAGTTCCAGGACAGCCAGGGCTAGACAGAGAAACCCTGTCTCGAAAAACCAAAATAAATAAATAAATAAATAAATAAATAAATAAATAAATAAATAAATTAGAAATAAAATAAAATTTTAAAAATCTGATTCGTTTTACTCATAATCCTTTTAATCAACAGTGGCTCAGGCAGAAAGGTACAGCAATATGGCCTCTGACCCAACGCAGAATATAACACATTGACCAATGGCCATCATTAGAAAGCTAATTATGGCAAATTCTGTGCCCAATTTAAGCACAAAAAGCATATTCTCTGGCTGAGTTTCATGACACGAAGAATCTCTGTATTATATTCTAACTTGAAGAAATAGTATTAAAAGGCTCCTCAGTGACTTATTCTTTGAGCAGCCTAATCCCTGTTCCTTTTATCTTTTCTCAAAGGTCTGGTTTTCTTAGCCTTTAATCATAATTTCATCTCTCTGAACTCCCTCCAAACCTCTGTGCTCTTCCGAGCTGGTCCTTTCCACAACTGGTCCCTCTGTGGAGTAAACAGCAGAGGAATGTCATCAGCAGCCACCCTAAGTGGTGGTAAGGTTGGGTGTGCTAAGCACCCAGCACATACATCCTCATTCAGAAGCCCTTCCCTGCACTGCAAAACTTGGCCGTGGATCAAAAGAGTTTCCATGGCATGGCCTATCCATATGGCTTTGCATGAGGGTGATGGTTTCTTAAGAAAAAAAAAAAAAATCTGGGTATGCTATTAAAATACATGTCTCTGAAAAAGTGCACATATAGAGAACCAGTTATTTAAGAGCTATTTATTATTTCTGTTATTTGTTTAAATAGTTTCATAAAATATTTCATAAAGTAAAAGTGCTTAAGCAATGCATGCATCTATAGACAGCATGTGTATATATGTGTGTGTATGTTCTGTGCTGAATGCACATTAAGTATCTATAAAAGTAGACAAGACATGTAATAGTTATTTTTTTTTTAGGTAGTTTATAGTCCCCGCTTCTTTCTTAACATGGCTTACTTCTTACCTCTGAGTAGAGAGAGAATTGATTGCACAGGAAAGCACCCATGTTAAATTGTCATATTATAAAGCAAAGGCACAATTAGCTGAGGGAAAAACCCGACATCTCACTGATAAAGAAATAAGAACCAGGCTGATGGAAAATGGCTTAAAATCACACTAAAAGTAAGAAACTGCTGGAGACTTTATGAGTCAAGCACTTAAGAAATAATCACGGGACTAGAATCGCGGCTGAGCTGAGCAGTCTTTGAAAATCAGGAATCAAAACTCACAATGCTTTCACATACAAAAGCAAACTCTCCTTGAAGAGACGGAGTTAAAACTGTTTCAAAGAGTTAATAAGAAAGTTTTAAGAGAAAGATGTATACTTCAAGGAGAAGAAGGACATCTTTAGAATGAAGCTTTACAGGAACAAACAGTGGCGGAAGGAAAAGAAGCTGAATACGTGCCGCTGCCTGGAAAACTCCGGTATGGGACTGCAGGAGACGCACAGCAAGCACATTGGGGGTATCAGTCCCCAGGAGCCTGCTCTCCTGCTCTCCGAGCTGTGTGAAGTGATGAACTTCTTTGAAGAGCAATCAACAATAAAAACGAATGTACGTAGTACATAGCTCCAAACCTAGAGTTATAACAGATTTTTAAAACGGCATACCAGGAATTGATTCTTAGAAAGAATGTCCTAAAATCTCCTAAAATTATACCCTTTAAAAATGTCTGGGGTAAAATCTCCTACCAAATAAAATACCAGCAAAGCAGGACTCTTTCACAATTTCCAAATCTTTGAGGAAAATACAATGGTAATTTCACTTCAGTTTCCCAGAGGATGAAAAGCTTGGGTCACAACTCATTCCATGAATCCAGGAACGCTTGAGGCTGAAGATGTGATCACGGAAAGAAATAAAAGAAAAAAATGTTTTAATAAAGTTAGATATAAACATTGAAAGAAATAACTTTAAACAGAAACGACAGAGGCCGCACTGTGATCACGTTTGACTTCATCTGGGACTGCAATGTATTCGGCGGGCATAAAAGCTTCAATGATACCTCACCTTCAAGTAGAGATTCAAAGAACCTAAAACTCCAAAAGACCAGACCACCTGTCCACACGCGCACATCCACAGAATGCCCGAGTTTATTGCAAAGATTAAGTGTAACTGTCTCACATGCAGAAAGTGTCAAAATGGTATGAGGAGGAATGGAGGGATAGAGGAGGAGAGGGTGGAGAAAATGAGCAAGGGGGAAGAGGAGGAATGGAGAAGGGAAGGGTGGGAGGAAAGGGAGAGAATATAAAGGTAGATGCTGTCAAATAGAAAAAATATACCTATATGAAGAAAAAAATAGTGTTATTTAAATAACTATATTTTGTCCTATCTTCCCTTTCCCATGCACCACTGAAATACTCTGACTATATTAAATATAAAGTTACTTTAAAAGGCTGTGTCTTAGTCAGTGTTTGTGCTCCTGAACATAACATCATGACCAAGAAGGAAGTTGGGGAGGAAAGGGTTTATTCAGCTTACACTTCCACATTGCTGTTCATCAACAAAGGAAGTCAGGACAGGAACTCACACAGGGCAGGAAGCAGGAGCTGATGCAGAGGCCATGGAGGGATGCTGCTTACTGGCTTGCTTCCCATGGCTTGCTCAGCTTGCTTTCTTATATAACCTAGGACTACCAGCCCAGGGGATGGTACCACCCACAGTGGGCCCTGCTACCCTTCATCATTAATTGAGAAAATGCCTTACGGCTGGATCTCATGGAGGCATTTCCTCAAGGGAGGCTCCTTTCTCTGTGATAACTCCAGCTTGTGACAAGTTGACACACAGAACCAGCCAGTGCAGGCTTTGTGATGATACACTCAGTCTTAGGTAAGATAGACGCCTTTAAATCTGTTTTTCTCTTGAGCAGGGTGAGTGCAGTCAGCAACAGTGCAGAGGGAAACCAGAAATCAGGACATTATTGTCAGCCAAAAAAAGCGTGTTAGGGATGAGAGACCTCTAAAAGCCCAACTGACTCAACAGCCAAATAAACACAACTGCATCTTATCTCTGAATTGTTCTGGGGACACAGTAGCAGCTTCAGACATTGTGGATCCCTGAAATAAATTTATTTTTCATCTGCAGTCTCATGTACATAAATCATAGAAAGTCTGTCTCGTGTCATTTCATATTTCTTAATATTTTTCCCTGGGCCCCTCTGCTAATTCCTGGAATCTCGCCATTCAGAGCTGGAGGCATAATCTGATTTGGTGTCAGTTATGGTTCCGTTGACGGACACACAAAAGAAAGGTCTCCTAGTGACCTACGGTCGTGTGTCGAATTCTTTACCACTACCCCCCGCCCCCACTCCCCTTCTCCAGGACAAAGAACGACCCGACTAATGTGTTCTGTTTCAATCAATTGTAGACTAAGGAACGTCCAAAGACGTTCGTTTAACAAGGTTAATGGGGCAAACCAATAAGCAAATTGTGAAGTAATTAAGAAGAGAACTCATGATTCTACCAACCTGGCCCTGCCACTGTGCAGTAAGAAATGCTATGGGCAGACAGACTAAAGAGCAAGCTGAAACGTGCCCAGCCAACCATCTAATAACAACCTATGTATTGACGTGGAATTCTTCTATGTTTTCTTTAACTGCAGCATGTGTGTTTCCAATGTAATATGCTTACCTGCACATTACCATTTTAAGAGCAGGTTATTGCTTTCATTTAAATATAAAATAAGCACATTATCTTTTCTAAGTGTAGTGTGTCTACATGTAGTCAAAGTTGGGACGTTTTATAACGCGACGGAATAGAAGACCCCACCGTTGCTGTTTATAGTCCATAACAAGCAGCATGCAACCACACTCCACATTAGCGATGGAGACAGCATACTTTAATGGGCCTGTTAAACTTTGTTTTCACAGGCTACTTCGTCATTTCAAAATAAAGCCTAAACAAACTGCCCACAGATTTACTGTTTGTCACTAAGAATTACGATTGGATCTCATTTGTGTAGTCATGAAAAGCCGAGTCCCGAACACTTCTTTAATGTTTAACATTTCTAGAGTGTTTAAGGAGTTACCAAGAGCTAAAGTGAGGAGAACCAGGAGGTAGGATGTGACAAGACTCTCTCTTGAAGTGGGCACATTTCTTAATAACAACATCTGAGTCTTCAGATAACAGAAAAAAAAAAATAAGCCTTTTGCAGTCTGGTGTTCTGTTTGGAGAAAGCATTTCCTCAGCCTCTACAAGAGGTTGCATATTTACTAAGGGAGTAAAGGTCATTATAACCTGCTTGTTTGAAGGTGAATCAAAGGAGAAGCCCTTTCAAAGTTATACAATGGGTTAGAGTCAACTCACATTAAACACCTGAAGTGTGACACTTGTAAGTGTACCAGGGGAACTGTGGTGACTTGTCTCATGTTAATATATGATAACGTCATGATTGGTTATTTTGGATTACCATTTATGTCTTTGTATTTAATTTATATACTATCTTCCCTGTGTTATATTTTTACAGGAATTAATTTAATAAAATGTATGTTGACTAAAAATGAATTAGCTCTAATCAAATGTCTTCTTTTCAAAAACTACTTTGCTAGGTGATTGTCATACCTTGATCTCAAATGAACCTACATCATAAAGAGAATTATTTGCATGACATATGAAGTGAATCTGAGAGTATGTATCTCATCTAAAGTCATATTACAAGTATAAAGATATTTTTCCATTTTCATTTTATTGAAAATATTTTTCATACAATAAGTTCTGATTAGTGTTGCCCCTCCCCTGACTCGTCCTATATCTCCCAGTCTTCCCTCATATTTATCCACCTTCTTTCTGCCTCTTGATAAAGAACTCGACTTTGGATAGTACCTTTTTGCTTTAATACTGTTTTTTCCTATACTATGAATGCTTGTAGCATGTTTTAAAGAACACACACACACACACACAAACACACACACACACACACACACACACACACACACACACACAGTACTGCAGAGATTGTTCAGTGGTTATGAGCACTTGCTGCTCTTGCAGACAACCAGGATTTGGTTCCTAGCACTGACATCAGTCAGCTCCCAACTGCTGGTAACTCCACTTCCAACAGATTAAACTCCCTCTTCTCTCACCTATATTTATATGGTCCTCTGGCAAACATGCAAACACACACACACACACACACACACACACACACACGCACAATTATAAAGATTATCTTTAATTACTTATTGGACACTAGGTACTGTTCCAGTTGTTGAAAACAGAACCCTGAAGCAGTAACAGAGAGGAAACTGGCAATACGTTATAATAACGGTTAAATGGGGTGCTAAAAGATACCAATGTGAATGAAATAGAGGATGAAAATGAGGTAGAGGAATGGATAGAGGGAGTTGCACTTCAGCACCTGAGGGTCAGTGTGGGCTTCCTTGGATAGATGATGTGGGTGTGGATACAGAGCAACCTGAGGAAGTGGAGACCTTGAGCAATACAGAGCCCCGGACAGATGGGCAATCGGATAAGGCCAACCCAACAGTGGGAAACATGGAAGGAAAGTGTCAGAGGTCAATGTGCAGGAACACGAAGAGGCGTGTGGATTTTAGTATGGAAATCGATGTGATTGAATTGGCCTGGATGGAAACTAACTGTTGTGTAATGACAATCACCTGTTTGTAAGTTGTTACTCTGCTGAAGTTGACTTTAGGTGCTCATTCATTCAATTGATGTTGATGGGACCCTCTGTGAGCTAGCATTCCTGTGACACGAGAAACACTTCCTTACCTCCATAGTCAAATCTCCTGCTTTCATGTCAACTACCATGCCAACCGGCATATCATATATATATATATATATATATATATATATATATATTTGATTCATGCTGGAAACCTTACAAAACATATTAAAAATACATAGAAAAATCCCTTGCATGTATGATTGCCTTTAGTGATTAATTCATGAAACGCAAGTTGGATCTAAAGGGATCAAGATTTGGTAGTATGATCTATTTACAAGTTCGCCTCCATGACATAATGTATATTCTGAATGATTGTAGTAATTATTTAAGTCATGACACTGAACACACAGAAGCTTCACTTCCAAATGTAATGCTGATAGTGACTTATCTCATTAGAGTCTTTTCTGTGGGTTTCAGTTTCTTTTTAATAATGCAAAGATAAACAACTAACAAAGAAGCTAGAACATTGTTTTAAGCAAAGCTTAGAAGTGGATGCCACAGTTTCTGAAAATCATTTTATTTATTTTCCTGAATCACTCAATCATCATGTTTGTGATGCAGTGACCTGTCAGAAGGATGACCTTATTCATCGGACATAGTTAATAGAAAGTAGGACTTAATGACTCTTTCACTGATACTGACCAGAGCGGTAGACAAAGGAGCATCCTGACTGATCATCATTTATGCTTCCAGCAGGGTTTTGACTGAACAGGCTTAGAGAGTGACTGACAGAGCAGCAGGCAGCAGAGGAACCTGTCTGCTATTGTCATTATTGCTTTGCTGACTTCTCATGCACTGGTTATGACCAGAGTCTCACATTTCCCTTTAATATTTCTGAAGCACTTTGGCACTCTGAATCCATTTCCTCTTAATGCTTCAGCTATCTCAGTAGTCTCTCTGAATAACATCTCTGGGTTGCTATCTTTTGGGACTCCATCAAACTTGCTTGGTCATACAGTAGGCAGATGAAATAAGCCTGTTAATAAGAAGGAGAAAAATCCATCCAGCTTCTAATAGCATTATGATTCATTCCCTGGTGGCTCAGCAGCCTTTCTGAACAACGCTGATTGCCATCTGGTTTCTTTGGGGATGATAAATTCAGCAATAAATATGGTTCTTGGTACTCTGTCCCTCTAAATCCAAGTCACAAATACTGTGAGTCACAAGTTCCCACCCAACAACACAACAGTTCACTACAGAGCTCAAACGATCCTTTGACATTGCCTGTACCACCCAACTACTAGTTTTGTCTAGGTTACGTTTCTTTTGGATTCACTACAGGATTTTTTTCCTTAACAGACAGACAGACACACACACGCACACATACACACACACACACCACACTTTTTTTTTTTAAGAGGCAGGGGCATGAAGCCAAATGAACTGCGTTAAGCAGTGGGTTCCATTTTAGGTGTTGACAGTGTATAATAAATCCAGACCTACCTAACATTTACAGGAACATTATAAAATGAGTGAAAAGCTATGAGCTGGTTGCCAGGCCAACCAGACAAACACAATAAACAGGCAACTGTGGCAGGGATAAGTTACACCATCTCTCTGGTCTGAAATATATCACTTCACATTGGTCTTTGACCACATTGAAAGCTTTTTGTTTTATATTTTTCAAAACTCTCTTTTACAGCACAGATTAGCATTAAATCTTTTCAGATGAGGAAGTCTCTCTCTCTCTCTCTCTCTCTCTCTCTCTCTCTCTCTCTCTTTGCTTTTTTTTTTTTTGTATCTCCCTAAACTTGCATGGCTCCAAAAGAGCGAACATTTATTTTTATTTTAACCGTAATTAAAAAATAAATTCAAGTCTGAGGAACAACGTTCAGGCTCAAATCCTGAAGGTTCCCTTCTGGCAGATTAAAAAGGGGGGAAAAAAAATCCCTAGACTAGAAAGAAAATAAACAATAGCAGTAGTCAGTGTACTTAGTTGGTTTAAATGTTCTCCTAAAATGGCAGCACCGCGGCCCTCCCACTTAACCCTTTGTATGCTAGTCTCCACTCTGAAATTCCTTTTGTCTTTGAGCAGCACAAGTTTTATTACAAGCAAGAGACTATAGGATGTCATCTCTAGAAGCATCTAAGAAATTATTAATCTCAATAGTTTTGGCAGATAAACAATACAAAGACATATAGTGGATGGGTTTGGTTTTTATTCCTTAATTAAAAACAATATTTCTGCTATTTATACTAAATTAATTTTTTTTCTACTTAAAAAAATTCCTAGAACTCAAAGAGGCCCTATTGTATCCCTTTCAATAACTTGCAAGCATCGAGACAGGATAATTTGGGATGGTCTGTATACAGCTATCCTGTGAGACATACACAACCCTTTACCACTCAGTTAAATCCGATACGGTTTGCTTAAACCAGGCCAGATATTCAACCACCCTGCCACAAAACACACTTGTTAATAGAGTGATCAACTTATCACACTTTGCCCAAGACATCCTGAATTTCTACAGCAAAAATTAGATGTCTCAGAGAATGAATGTCTCAGGCTGGGGTTAGAAGAGGCCGTGGGATGTCTGCTTCTACAGGCCTTCAGAGAACTTTCTAAGCACTTAAGAGGCACCCATGTGTAAATTATAGAAAACAAAAGTGTTCTCACCTAAAACTATTTAAGGTGAGTGCAGCATTATTTAATCAACTTATCCGATGCACTCTGATTCTTTTTGCAAGAACCTAAGTTGGGTTTTCCTGTTAGAAGTGGGTGTGATTAGCTCATACATAGTATTGAAGTTTTAAAAGCTTCTTTCTTTATCACTAAAGTATTACTAGATGAGGTATCACTAGATGAGGAGACCCTGGTCTGGATTCCCTCTCATTTCTTCTTTCCTCTGCTGCTTTCAGCCCCAAGCTTTGCTTTACGAAAATTAATGGGATATTAAGAATATTGAGAGTAGGCAGAAAAACTTATGAAGATAAGGAAAGTTAGTCATGATCCAGTTAAAATACACCAACAACAGTCCCAGCTAATCCTGAGCATGGAACCATATTGGTTTTTTTTTTTCCTGACCATTTCGAAATTGACATTTCAGTGAGAATGGGATAACCATTTTCCATTTCCAACTTGATAGCATAAAACGGACACGCAAGCTACAGGAAGACATTAGGTAAAACAGACAAGCTGCCGACCAGTCGTGACCACTTCTGTTCTTGACATTTACACTCCCCAAATAAGCATTATTATAAAAATTGAAAGCAGTAAGATAGGAATAGAAACCTTTTGCAGTGAATGCCCTGGAATATAGGTAGATTTATTTCTTTGCCCCAGCACTGATAATTCACTTAAATGTTGAATAATTTGTGCAATTGTCTAAAATGTTTTAGCTTCGGAATCTGTTGAAAAGAGTCAGGCTTTGAGTCGCCTCAGTTTACTGAAACTTCCGCAGTAGGTGAACTCATGTTCCGGTGTTACTTGGGTTCATCTCTCTCCATCATCTCTCTCTTCCCTTCCCAGTCTTCGCTAGCCATGCTGTTTGGATGACGCCTAAGGAAGGGTGCGGTCCATGTTATGACTCCTGCTATCTTGCCATTTTTAGCAGCCTGCAACCTTTCCTGGCTACTACCGTTTTCAGACTTGAGCTTCTCCGTGGAATTGCCAAATAACAAGAACCTGGCTCATGAACTCTGAGGTAGACTCCTATGAAATGGAAACACGGCCACTCTGCCATAGGAAAGCAAAGACCGGGCTTGAAATGTCAAGGTTAATGGAGTGCAAGTTTTTTACAAGAGCACTGCCACCCTCCACCATCTAATTAAACCAAGTGAGGTCCAGATGGCAGGCACCTTAAAAGATGCCAATTATAGATTCAAATGTTTTTTGTCTTGCCCATTTTCCTAGAAAGATTAAGTCCTGATGATGACTTGCTTCACATGTCAGACATCATTTTATCCCATTAGAGATCTGACTAATGCCTTGCATATATGTGTGTGTGTGTGTGTGTGTGTGTGTGTGTGTGTGTGTGTATGCTCATTTAATAATTCACATGTGCAGACACCTTTTAAATTCAAGTTCTTGGTGGTTAATATGGGGGAAAACACTGAGTGGATCTCTGGTAAAATCTAGAAAAAAAAATTTCCATACTTTTATTTTCACACTTTGGCCAAGTTTGAATTTAAGTAGTTAAATAGAGATATTGTTTAAGATGTAAAAACTGAAATTGGATTCCCCCCCCCATGCTTAGTAATTTTCATGTAGAAGTAACTTATGAACAAAAGTGCAAGATGTTTTTACCAAAAGCAAAGGAACAAATAAAACCCCAGAAATTGCATGCTCTACCATGCTAACAGAAACATAGGAATCCCTGGGAGTCGATGACAGAAATGGTAAGTTGGAAAATTTAATCAAGTGAAATAAACTGGAAGATTTGACACTACTGGGAACAGAGATATGTTTGAATGGAGTGTGTCAACATGCTTTCACTCTGGGAAAGAGAAGACCAGTAGATCTACTGAGTCTTAGAAGTAGAAAATACTTACCACCTTAATCATTTGTTCTACAATCATGTACAGAATGATTCCAGAACTGATAGTAGACTATATGGTATTAAGGGGCTGGGAAGATGACTCAGCCTGTAAAGTTCATTCTTCACAAGCATGAAGACCTTAGTTCAGGCCCCCCGGAATCCATATAAAACTGTATGTGCCGGGGTGTGTCTATAGCCCTAGAATTAAGAAAGTAGAGACAGGCAGATTCGAAAGCTCTCTGGGCAGCAGGCTAGGCAGCAAGTGAGCTTCTAATTCAATGAGATATTCTGTCTCAAAAGAACAAGGTATGACATCAACTTCTGGCCTTTGGCACATATGTTCAAAGGCGAACACACATGCATGTACTCACACGTGCAGGCACACACACACATTCAGTGTTGAAACACTGTCTTATGATAAGTTAAAAGAGTTCTCTAGCATGAGATGCTTCAAGTCTTTTTTTTTTTGCTCTACCATACCATGAATTTCTCTAGAGAAAATAAGATGTAGTAGGTGTTGTTTAGCCCAACACAAGCACACAGATGCATGAGAAACTTCCAGATATTTTTTAGTCTTGTTTTTACTTTTTATGTTGGGTTACATGCAGGCAAGGTTGTAGATTCTAACTCCCCTGCTGGAGTTTGTTTGTATACACGTGCTTTTATGTCTATGTATGTGTCTCTGTGTGTTTTTATATATGTGTCTATGTATTTAGATGTTTGTCTCTCTTTATCTCTATCATTCTTTGTAAATATATGTCTGTGTAGGATTTTATTTCTCTCTGTATATGTATATACATGTGTATACTTGTAAAGTGTATTTATGTGTGTGTGTATGTGTATGTACTCTCTTTCTCTGTCTCTTACTCACTATCTCTATCTATGTCTCTTATATTTCTCCCTATGTGTCTCTGTCTCTCTCTGTCTCTCTCTCTCTCTTTCTCTCTCTCTCTCTCTCTCTCTCTCTCTCTCTGTGTGTGTGTGTGTGTGTGTGTGTGTGTGTGTGTGTGTGTGCATGAGCATGAACACGCGAGTGCACATGCATATGCACTTGCTGAGGAGCAAAGAAACTTTGAAAAATCCATTAGCTGCTGAAGACAATCTTCACTAATATTTCTGAGCCATAAAAGCCCAGAGGACATTTCACACTGACAATTCCAATTAATCATCAAACAAATTTCACACAGGCAGCACTTCCAACTTGATTAAGCCATAACTAAAAATCTAGCTATTCATTTCTTCCTAGGCTGGTCTTGCTATGAACTAGAGGCCATCTGCTGCCTCTCAGGAGCTGGGATTACAGTCATGTGTTACCATGCCTGACCATTTACCCACATTAAATGTTCCATTCTATGAACTCTCATAGGCTCTTACTATAAAAGCCATCTCCGTTCCCAATGACAGAAAAACAATAACTGGATTTTTCTCTGATTTTGGCAGGTGCCATTTTATACAGACCTTGCAACTTTGTATTGTTGGCATTTTTGCCTACAAGTTAACGGAATTTTCCTAGTTGTTATGCAATGTAATAAACAAAATGCCTTGAAAAATCATCAGAAGTAATAACCATAAAATAGGTACATCTATATCAGGGGCTATATTTATTGTGATAAATATGATAAATCATTGGTTTCCACTTAAGAACATTCCCATGATGAATTTATAAAAATTTTCAGTTATCAATATCCGCTTTTGAATTATTGAAGATTTGTTTTTCATTATTTATTCGTTGCATGTCACTGCCAACAGAGGTAAGAAGAGGGTATTGTATCGCCTAGAACTGGAGTTACAGGCGTATGTCTGAAGAACTCCAGTCCTGTAAAAGAGTAGCAAGCACCCTTAACCACTGACCATCTTTCCAGCACCCAATCTATGATTTAATGTATCAAAAGACCACATGGAAAATGTTGTAAGATTATTATCTGTCAACAAATATAAACACAAATGAATGAAAAATTAACTCAAGCAGTTTGAGATAATTTTTTGTTCTAGCATAAAGAAAATATAAGGTAAGACATACAGCAGGACTAGAAAAACTGAAGGGGAAAGTAAAATAAATGTTACTTCTCTGTGGATGGAGCTTTCGGGTACAGTCATCTTGGAGCAATGAATTCACAGAGAACTGGATTTTTGACCCCTGGGAAATCCAAAAGGTGTGGTTATCCAGGGTTTGAGGAGAGGGTAGCGACTGACCACATGGAAATCGGTGTTCAGAGAAACTGCATCTGGAACGCAAACTTTCCAGGCAGCAGACAGCTGAAAATGTCAAATGGTTTGAAAAAATAAACACAGTAACAAAGCAGATGCAAGTGATGAAGTCTTCAAGATGTTCCCAGAGAACAGCATCTTCAAGCAGGCGTGAGGGTGAGGAACAGCCCCTCCACCCTCTAACATCGTCTTAAGAGTAAAAAGCAGAGAAGCAAACCCTGAGACTTGAGCAGAGAGTCAGCAAACCACCCTGGCTGTAGCCTCACCCTGCGTTTTCTCCTCACACAGCCTCAACATCCTTCTCCTTCTGGTGAGAGAATTATCCTGAACTGTGATGAAACAGTCTAAGTATCCTATGGATACTGGAGAGGTAGCTCCCATGGGTATCCCAGGGGTATCATATGTGTCAGGTATTCACCATGACTTTACAAAAGAAATTATCTTTCAGTGAGCTTATCCTCCAGCCTGCAAAGGTACAGTAGGTATTGGTAATAAAAAGGAAACTGGCCAGACAAGATTGTAAATCTTCAGGGAACCTCAAAAGTACAGTATGATCATAGAGAGTATAAAAGTACAGTATGATCATAGAGAGTATAAAAGTACAGTATGATCATAGAGAGTATAAAAGTACAGTATGATCATAGAGAGTATAAAAGTACAGTATGATCATAGAGAGTATACAAGTACAGTATGATCATAGAGAGTATAAAAGTACAGTATGATCATAGAGAGTATACAAGTACAGTATGATCATAGAGCGTATAAAAGTACAGTATGATCATAGAGAGTATAAAAGTACAGTATGATCATAGAGAGTATAAAAGTGAAGCAATCCTCTCTTAGTAGATATTTGTGGCTCACTGGTAACGGCTTGGGGTTTCTATTTTGTTTCTGTTTTTCTTTTTCTTTTTCCTTTTCTTTTTTCTTATTCTTATTCTTTTTCATCCTTAAAATAAATTGATGAGCGTGAGACCCAGCACATACAAATCCTACCAGCTCTAATCTGGTGAAGCGCCCCTACAGTATGAGTCTCTCTCTCTCTCTACTCAGTCAAATATCTGGTATTTTCTATCTGTTTGAGTAGCCTTTGATTTCACTAGGAGACAGCCTACCAGTCTTCAACACATCTCATAGTTTATTTTATTTTATTTTTGTCTTTTTTTAGTTTTGTATTTACCTGGGTTATAAGCATGAGTCATAATACGAGTAAGTGTGGGGTATTTCTATCTTTCCTGTTTAATTCTCTCATTGATGTTATGAAGACAGCAACAGTGTTATAAAAAGAACCTCATGACGTTACTTCATGGTTTGTTTTTAACAGTTAAATCAATGTCACCCTGTTATGCCAATAGAATTTTCAAAATAGAATCCTTTTGGAAATCAATGTGGTATATGCTTGAAATCTCAAAGTAGCGGAGAGAAGGTATCATTATGCCAATTGGGCTACTTGGAAGCTTAATGCTAGCTTGGAATATATAACAACAACAACAACAACAACAACAAAAACAACAAAAATTAACTGTTAGAGAAACAATATTTGAACACACACAGTGTGGGGGGAGGAAGAGAGAGGGAGCGAAGGAGAGAGAAGGAGAGAGAGAGACAGAGGCAGAAAAAGATCTCTTCCTTTGTTTGGTACATCTCAAAATTGAACAGCATAAAAAGCAACGATCTTTTTAGCTTAACTACCCTGGTTGTAGTCATCTGTAAGCCACCTCATTATCTGCTTCCCAAATCTGCCAAAAGTGCAGCCTTCGTTCATTGATACATAGAAAAAGAACAGGAGAAAGGCTAAAAATGAATTCCAGGGGAAAACTCTATTGACCACAACTTGTCAAGCAATACATAGTAAAAATTAAAAGCAAAAAATAACTCTAAAGAGAACAGTAGGAGCTGGAGAGAGAGCTCAGTGTAAAGAGAACAGTAGGAGCTGGAGAGAGAGCTCAGTGTAAAGAGAACAGTAGGAGCTGGAGAGAGAGCTCAGTGTAAAGAGAACAGTAGGAGCTGGAGAGAGCTCAGTGTAAAGAGAACAGTAGGAGCTGGAGAGAGAGCTCAGTGTAAAGAGAACAGTAGGAGCTGGAGAGAGAGCTCAGTGTAAAGAGAACAGTAGGAGCTGGAGAGAGAGCTCAGTGTCTGAGAGAACTTATAGTTCTTGCAGAAGACTCAGGCTCCCTGCACATGCATAGTGGCTCATGACAATCTGTGACTCCAACTTAAGGTTTCTAACACACTCTTCTGGCCTCTGTGAACACCATGCATACAGATGGTGCACATGCATACATGTGGACAAAACTCTCATATACGTAAAATTCAATAAATACATCTTTAAAGAGACAGAACAGTAAAACAATAATTAACATAGGAATCTGATTTATTTAGGGGAAGTAATTTGTGTGTGGAGAGAGAAAGAGAGAGAGAGAGAGAGAGAGAGAGAGAGAGTGTGTTTAAATGTATTGTCATTGTCTCAGGGTAATTTTTGGGAATCGATTTCTCTTTTCACCATCTGTTTTTTTATGATAATATTTGGGCCATCAGGCTTGGCAACAAGTGCCTTCACTTGCCAGCTTTCCACTGATTCTGAGACACAATTGTTCACTAGCCTTGATTCTTTGGTACATCTAGGCTTCTTTCTAGTAATGGATCAGCCGCCTCTGCCTCTCCCTTGGTTTGGAAACCAGGGTCTCCACCTTTGTCACCTGACTCAAGAGCAGGCATGAGATCATTTCCTCTGGTTTGCTTCCACTGGCTGTGATAATCTTGGTGTCACGGCTTAGCGTCCCCACCTGCTTTTGAGCCCTTTCCAATTCCCTAAGCACTTCCCATCACATTCTTGTATTTCAAGAACAAGAGGAAATGATAGAACTTGATGTGCACCTGTGTGATGTGGGGACCCAACAAGCAAAACAAGAGAAGAAATAAAATAAACACCTTATTATATTCAAGCTGGACCAGGTCCAAAGAGGTGTCGGAAAGCTTCTGTCCGCAGAAAGCAAAGCTGGTGGGGCTGATAATGATTACTGGATGTCAAAGGGGTAAGAGGGAAAGCCCTTTGACAACAACCTGCAGAAACCATAAGATCATATTCTTTGCAGCTTCCCTGTTTAGTGGCTTTAGTTAACACTGCTTCGTTATGGCAGTCAGGTATCCGCAACAATGGGAGGCAAGGAGAGACTAAGCTTGCCATGTGTTTGAAGATGGCTGCAGGACTTAAAGTCATAGAACAACATTTTTTTTTCTCCCCTCCCCTCATACCCAGTTGGAAAGAGAGAGAATATGAGCACAGGGAATTTGAAAATATGTTTCATTTGATGCATTGATCTTCTTACTTAATTCTTGGCATGACAGTTGTAATTACACTTCCCCCTGTACATCTCATTTCTATGACCGCTTTCTGATCTTATAACACCTAATTTACTGGGTAACTTTAAAAAAAATTAGAAATATAGAGCAAAACAGTGCTATTTTGGATATTTTACTTTATGGTTCAACACATGATCCTTGCATGGAAACATTGCAGTGAAATCTAGGTTAGAAGACAAAAAACAACTTATAGACTAGGACTATAAATTTACAAGAATTATTATAATTTGTTTTAATCCAGAAATGAATAATGGGACATAGGTAAAAGGGAAAAATATATCTGTTTTAATTACTTTTTATTGAAAACAAATACAATAGAAAATGAGATTTATATTTTAGTTTCCATTCAACTGTTTGTCAATATCTTTTTTGGAGTAAGGTAAAAAGCATGGACATTTATGCTCAGGCACCTCCTGATTAGTATTTATCAAGCATGGGACTCTTTTTTCTCCAGGACACATGGAATGCCTCCGTTCGCTGGGGGAGCCGAGTCTCCCACGAAGCAGAATCTCTGATGGCCTGGCAAGTCTGCTGACTGAAGAAAGAGTGTTTATTGATTCAACCTTCCCATAACCCTCTACTAAAGTAAATATGTCTGAAAGAACTAAGCCAACATCAAATTTCACTCAACTACCATGTGGCCCTCTTTACATAAAGAACTTGGCATCAGCCTCTACCCTAGCCCAGGCCCCGGTAGAACAGAAGGCATGCTTTTCATATGATACTATGTGTGGTATAACAGGCACCCATCTCTGATGTCCTGTTTCATGTTCTGTCTAGCCTTGCTAACATGTAACTAAAATTTGAACACAGCCTCACATAACCCTGTTTGGAAATGCTACATTCCTTGAGTGACAAGCTGATATGAGTCACTTCTATCAACCGATTCAGGCATCTGTGTGACCTAAACATTTCTAGAATTCTCACTTTTTTATCATTTAAGTTTGTGAAATAATTTTATAGATGACTATTAAGTTTTTGTAATCTCGACTCCTCTGTCTTTCTCCTTCAGCTCCTCTCTTATCCACTCCCAAACTCTCCCAAATAATTCTTTATTATTGTCACAGGTGTGTGCAGACACAAATACAACATACAGACTTCCTTTAGCGCTGCTCGTATGCACGTGGTTTGGGGCTCATCAATTCAGATTAGATAATCTCTCAGGGAGTTTAACCCTGGAGAAAACAAATTATTCCCAGATCATGAGCCCTTGATTACCTATTTCTTCACATTTAGCAGTCAGGCTTCATGAGCTTTTCCCCATCCACAATATCATGTCAACCAGTCATAATTCAGTTTCTGTTTAGGTAACCATACTGTTGAGATATTTTGGGTCCAGCTCGCCTGCCATGTTTAGGAGATGCTGTCTGTCATCTAGTGTACCAATCCTCTGGCTCCTGTCATCTTTTCAATCCATTTGTGGTGTGTGTGGTATGATGTGATGTGATGTGATGTGATGTGATGTGTGTGTGTGTGTGTGTGTGTGTGTGTGTGTGTGAGAGAGAGAGAGAGAGAGAGAGAGAGAGAGAGAGAGAGAGAGAGAGAGAGATTTTCCATAAGCTTTAGGCACCGGAGTTATGATATAGATGTATTAATCAGGATTGAAATCTGTTCTCCACATTTTGATCAGTTGTGGATGAAACTCTTTAATAGTCTCCATCTGCTGCAAAATGAAGCTTCTTTGATGAGGAGTGAATTACACTTATCTATGGGTATAAGGTTAAGTATTTGGATTACAGTTAGATACTACATTGGCTTATGGAAATGGCCAGAGTAGATTTTGTTGTTAGTGGTGAAATCTTCTATCTACCATGACATTTAGGATTATAACCAGAGCATATTAAAACCAACTAAGGAAAGCCTAAAGATGGAGTATCCAATAGTTGAATATCATTCTTTATCTTCATTTAAACAAAGACTTCCTATTGGCTAAACCCAACCAAAATCCAGAGGGCATGAAAAGCATATAATGGTGTGTATATAGATCATCCTCACAGGGTGGAGAGCAGAGTAAAATCAAACATCATATCATGCACCAAGGTCCTTCAGGACACACAGAAGGAACATGTGCTGTGTGTACTGCCACCAGGAATGCCTCACCTTCCTGTGTTAGGTTATATGGAATCACCATTCCTACTTCTGTCACATTTAGCCTGATTTGTAGTGAGTGCTACGATTGTGTTAACACAACCCCATTTGACTAAAGCATGACCATTCCAGTAATCGCCAGCCAGCCATGTTGTCTCATACAGGAATTCTAAGAGTCCATGCTCAGTGAAACTTTCACTTCTCATTGACCTTAGTTGTTATACAGCACGAACTAGTCTAGAGGAATGTGTTTATCTTTTGAATCATAACTTTATTATTTTCTGTGTAAGGAAGAATGCCCCTCATACTTTGTATTAATGTCTACCCTTCACTGTCAACATTTTTTTTTAATTCAAATTAAAATGTTACTTCTGGTAGTTTCTTATTTTGTTTTGGATGTGTCCTATTTCAGTGCCTCCTTGATGGCTGTCTTTAAGAAAAGGAGATGTTTCATCATCAAAGGGCAAAACCTCTTAAGAGATGTTAATGTCTAAGGATGTTAATGTTAGCATAAGTATTGCTGTAAAAGAGATTGGTATGGAAAGAAATGATGACTGTCAACATCTGTAACTATCAGGTAGATGGTTTGCATGAGTGACAGAACACTCCTCAAGACAATTACGGTATTAACAAAAGTGAGGTAACATTTATGAATGAAACCATCCCTAACAGAACAGATACTTAACCTGAGAAATAAAAGCACTAGATAGACAGTGAAGACTGAGAAATGCATCTGAGTAGGCAGGGGTTTGACAGCTTGGAGATTCCATATGATGCATGCTCAGTCATTCTTATTGGCAAAAGCTGTGGTCAGCCTGGCAATGGCCCACGTGATGGAGAGTGTGACAAAGATTCTCCCAATGGACTCTTGTTATAAAAGACATTTCAATGAGCTTTCTACACGTGTATAAGAGGGAGAAGATAATCAGTTTTCTAGTTTAGGAATATCTTCCATAGTTGGAAACTTAGATCCTAGTAACGGAAAATTCTGTAAGGCTTTCTGCTTGGAAATATCAAAACTCAGTACCTTCTTGGCTCTCTGTGACTCTGTACTCATGCTAGGGTTTAACTGGGGATGACCCCATTTTCCTCATATCATCCCTGTGGCTTTCTCATTATACCTCTCAAGGCCAATCTTTGGTCTAAGAGGTGATCCTAAACTTAAACATAGAACAGTCACACTGGCTGAAGGCTCTAAATTCCATATTTTATTTCAGTCACAAACTTGGTATAGCAAATATTGTCCCCTTATAGGAACTGTTATCAAGGAAATGTGCTACTAAGTATTTGTGTTTACAGCACGGTCCGGAAACAACATTGAATTGCCTGATTTAATATTTAATATCTAATTTAATTAATTGCCTGATTAGTATTTAATAGTTCCAAGGTTGAAAAAATACTATATTTGAGATAAATTTGAAAATACAAACTTAACATGACTCTGTCTATATAGCCTAATGCACACAGTAGCAACACTGACCCCAAAATATTGATGTGCTCTTTTATCAGTGTTCCAGCATTTTCATAGGCCTTTGGTAACTTTCAGATTTTTGAAATTGAATCTATCTATCTATCTATCTATCCATCTATCTATCTATCTGGTAGTACTTCCTTCTGAGGTAAAGCAATCGGGTGACAATAAAATACTAGTTCCAGGTAAATCAGAATGTTTCCAGAAAGGACATGAAATAGCTCCTGACATTGAATGGACACCAGTAAGATACATAAAGCACAGAGTGTTTGGTTTTTTAAGTGTATAATCTTTAAGAGAAAATCAAACAAATCTGATAGTGACCTGGGAGGAAACAGATTCTATTGCAAAAGTATCAGGTTGTACTGAATAGCAGTTGTGGCCCATGATAGAAAGGTTAAACGTTCATAGTGCAAAGATCAGGACACCAAGAACAGGACAAGAATACCATCACCTCAAAGGTCACAACTTAGGCTTGAACTGCCAATGTTCATTTACTGTCTACAGAAATGTATGGATAAAACCAAATCAGTGGTTAATGGAAAGTCTGTATGACTGAAGATGGTGTCACCGGAACCATTTTAATCTGGTGTCTCTTCTTTCTTGGCTGCCTTCACAGTGGATTCATGCTTGGTTTCCCTCTTTTACCTTAAGTGGGCTGAGCTACTTGGATTTTATTGTAAATGCAGCAGAACCTAGAGTCACCTTGGAAGAGGGAACCTTAATTGAGGAACCATGCATTTCAGTATTGGCCTGTCGCCATGTCTGTAAGAAACTGCCTTGATATGGGAAAGCCAAGGCCACTGTGGGAGGCACCATCCCTATGAAGGTGAGCCTGGGCCTTGTAAGAAAGCTAAATGAGCATAGGCCAGCATGTGTGTGAATAAGCAGCATTCCTTTATCATGTTTATTTCAGTTCTGTCCAACTTGAGTTCCAATCCCCTCAATTATGCATTATGACCCAGAAGTGTAAACTACAATACACCTTTTCCTCCCTTGAGTTGTTTGTGACTTGGGGTTTATTACAGAAATAGAATCGAGATAGAATTATGAGGTGATTTCAGAAAAATGTTCGCATTCTGTTAATTTAACTTCTAAGTCTCCAAACAAAAGCTTAACAAGCCAGTGAAGACAAGAAGTCCTTGTATGCCACAAATCACACAAGGTTGATTTCCTGACTCCTCTCTCCTTATACGTGTCTACACATAAATACCATTCATCCTAATGATCATTACAGAGAGTGCTCAGGCATGTGTGCATGAACACACACACACACACACACACACACACACACACACACACACAGAGTTAGCTTTTCCACACTGAAATTTTCTTGGGTGAGAACCATACTTGACTAATTAGACCTCATGCAGGCAACCCCTGAAAGAAAAATTTCCAAAGTAAACATTTGAAATCTCAGCATGGCCAGTGTCTGGTTGAAGCTGTCTTGAGAATCACGGACTAAGCAGCTACCTTGGTGGGGGGCAAAAAAAGTGATTATTCCTAAGCAAGGCCTTTAAATCGGGGGAGAATTAAGTCAGCTTTGTAATAAATCACTGTTGACACCCTCTCTGAAGACTTCATGCTCCCCAAAGCCAAGGGGAATTTTTGCGTGGCCAAGGAGGAAACTCCACAAATGTTAGCTCTTACTCGCATGCACACCCTTCCTATGGAAGGCTTGGAAGGGTTCTCTATGAGGTCTAAGCGAAATTCTACTGAGACTATCTCCCCTACTAAGATAAACAAAGATTGATTAATAATGTATTATCATATTTTGCAATTGGGACTTTGGAAAATATGTACCGGCAGGAGGCTATGTCTTCACCTCTCTTGCCTTACATTTATGTGTTAATCTATTCCTCAAACCTAACAATGAAATGATCAATCTACATGAAATGTTTGGACAATGCTTTCTTCCCTTTTATGACTGGAGTGAGACAAATACTTTTTCCTTAATATTTTCAAGTAAAAATAACTGTAAAATCTTTGATGAAGTTGAATATAGTGTTTTTGATTACCACGCCAAGACATGAATATATGTATTAAAATGTCAGTCTGGATAAATAAGTTACATCATTTTATATGATATATATTTATGTATATAAATATACACATGATATATCTCCCCACTGTTGTGTTAGATTGTGGTGTATACAATGAATTTTAAATAAAGAATGAATGGCAGTAAAATTGTGATTTGCTCCAGTAAATAATTAAGTAGTAAAATTAATAGGCTTCAAAAATATGATGGTAGACCAGATCAATGCAGAGATTATGGGGTTAGAGTAGAAATTATTATTTTCTTTTGCCACATACTGTGATATTTTGGTGAAACATTTGGTATGAAGCATATCTAAGTCAATAGACTCCTATTAATAATCACTGAGTCATTTTAACTTAGGCTTCAGGGTTTTGAAACCACATGACTTATATTGTCCCTTAAGAAAGAAAATCACTATGTTCAATTATCATCTGCATATATCTACTAAAGGCCTTTGGCTTATGGAATGGATATTTGATTGACAAAAAGATGACAAATATTTAATTTCATAATATTCTCCACAGTAAGTGGATTATAAAAAGATGTATGTTTATTTATTAGAATTACAATATCATTTTTTCTTGGAGGATCGGAGAGTGACACACATATAATATGACTTGTCAATGACTGCATATATTCTATATGTATTAAGTGCTAGCTTGTATTGATAATAGAATGCTTTGTGGTTGTAGCATCCCAGTTGAGGCTTTGTGTGTGATTTCCTTAGGTGATAATCTCCTGTGATATTTTCTGTGTGGTTATTGTTTTGTTGTGTGTGTTGATGTGTACCAGTGTATATATAAGTATGTGTGTATAAATATTTGTGTGTGGGTTACTTGCCGTTGTCGATGAAAAAATTTCTACTAAGTCACTGCAACCTGTAAAATCAGTTCTCCCTCAAACCATCATCACTGTTTACCAATCACGCGCTTTGCACTTTGACAATTTACATCTTCTCTAAACCACTTTTAAAATAAACTCTTTTTTTGTTTGTTTGTTTGTTTGGTCTGTTTGTTTCCGCACTTCCCATTCAGGAGCTGCAACAGGAGAATTACTACATTTGTTATTGTAGTCATGTTTTGTGTAAAGTAAATAGAGCACTGTTTCTTTAGTGGTGTGCATTTGCGTGTGGTCTCAACACGTGTGTCCCTGTGCAAGTATCAGTCAGAAGACAATGACGTGTGTCTTTCTCATCAACTATCTTATTTCTCCAGAGCATCTTATTGAGCCTAGAGTGAACCAATTAGGTGCAGTGAAGAGCTAGTGAACCCCAAGGTTCTCCCACTCTGATTCCTAGAGATTAGAACCACAGGCACTTGCACAATTCCTGGATTTCATGTGGATTCTGAAAACTAAATGCAGGTCGTCCTGTTGGGTGACAGTCACTTCATTCACCCAACTGTTTTCAGTCCCCAAGGCACCAATTCTTGATGATGACTGTTTAGTTCTGTTAAGTACAGGTCCCATAAGTACTATAATAACCTATAGGTATTAATATTGGTTACATGTTCTATCATTCCATAGTAAAAATTACAGTTGAATCCAATTGATTTAACATGGTAGGTAATTCTAGGGTTATCTTAGTGATCCTAAAAATTCCATGTAGTATTCACTAGTAATGACTCCTGCCTCCATTCCTCAATTAAGCAAAACAAACAAAAAAAGTATCTTCTGATTCCTCTCTCAAATGCTATTTATTTTATCTTTAACCTGATTTTCTCAAACTATCTGATCATAGATTTTAACTGAAAAGAAACTTATTGAAGGAATGCCTTAACTAAGAATGAAAAATTTAAGGGCATTTTACTAGGTTCACGTATTACCTAATGCTTTTTATCATTTTTCCTTCACTTCTGTGATGCTTTATAAGTTTGAAGCGAAGTTGCTTTTTTTTTTTTGGTTACACTCCTCTCTGGCTCCAAATTTTTGCTTCTTCAGTGACCACAGCTTCAGACAATTATAATGGACTGATTATCCAGTCTCAAGAAGTCCAGAAGGAAACAAGGGAGATTGATGAGGAAGTATAGTAGAATTAAGTGTAATTAAACAATTAACTAATAATAGCCAATATCCTGATGGCCCTGCAATGACAGAGATAAAAATAAACACCAGGAATTCACAGCAGCACACAAGTCTTTGTAAAATATATGCAAACAATCTAAAACACTCAGGTTTGCTCTTCTGCAAGTATACGGATGATATTAAAGATTTAAATGAATGTTAGCCAAGGCTTAGAAAAATATTCATTATAGCTCATCTCCACTTATCAAGAGCAGAGTTTCTGAAAGATAAGTATTTAGCAGTTTTTAAAACAAAGATAGAACATACACCAATAGTTTTCCCCAATACTAAAGCATGCCTCTAGCAACCAACACTAATAAAATGGAGAGATGCTTGCTATCTTTTTTTTCACTGATGTAAAGATTAAAATCTGTAGCTGTGTACCAGGATTATTACTATAATAAAAATTTATTGTTTGATGATAAATATAAGGAGTGAAGAGCTTTCCAGGTAGAGTGGTTAATAACCATTATCAACTTAACCAGCTCAGCATTGAAACATATCTCTTGCTACATCTAATGAGAGTTTTAACACAAGTTTCACCGAGGTGAAAAAGACTTACCTTGAGTTTGGATGGCCCAACTCATGAGCTGGTGTCCTGGGCTAAGCAAGGAGAGGAAAGCCTTATGAGCACCAGAATTCATCTCTGTTTCAAAATCCTAAGTGCTGCCCCAGGCTCTGGCCGTCATGATTTTGCCGCCGTGATCTAATGTCCTCTCAAATTGTGAACCAAAGTAAGCCATCCATTCTCTAACATCCTGTGGTCAAGTATCTCATCAGAGCAATTAAAAAAAAGAGAGAGAATTGATCTCAAGGATTTGAGCTGTTGCTATTAAACCTGACTTTGTGGTTTATAGGTGGAATGTTGAAGAGTTTGAAGCTGTGAGATAGAAAAGCTGTAGCATGCAAGAGATAGAGATTAATGGTCATAAAGTCATTTAGTAGGATATGGAAGATACTAATGCCACAAGGAACATAAACAGTGGAGGACTTCAGGGTGGAAGATGGAATCTTCAGGAGCTGGGCTAGCTAGCGATTATTCATTTCATATTCTGGCAAAGAATCTGGCTTTCTCCTGCCCTTTTACTGAGACCTTGGGAGAGCACAGATCCAAAAGAAATATTCCAATTTCTTCTACCGAAAGAGCGGCGTTCAGGCTGTTTCTCACTTGTAATATTCACATATACAGTAAAAGGAAGATGAATGATATTTAGCAGGTGCAATTTGGTAGAGGCAAGAAGGAAAATTAGATAGCAACTGTGTTTGTTAAAGGGATTCCTGTGACTAAGGAGAAAACTAGTTCTCAGCACTAGGAGATTAGTAAAATTGTCCTGAGAACAAGATACCATACCTTATCTCTACCCCCACCACAAAATGCTAAAAATTGTGAGACTATATATTTCTTTTTTGGAAGGGAAAAAGCAGAAATAAAGGCTGCACCTATGGAAGTATTTTCCTGAGATTGGCCTTGAAAGTACATTGAAGTCATTGTGCCTGTGGTCTAGGGAGGACAGGCTGGTTACATCTCAATATAGCAATAGGAACTGGCTGCCCAGTCCACATCATCCTGCTTCTACAGACATGAAAGATGTTATAATGAAGGCGCTGTGGGGATTAAATCAAGGGCTGGTGAGGCTGGACCTGTGGTAGTGTTGGATTCCATGCCAAAAGGCTTTGAAGCCCAAGCTTCAGTGGAGATCCCAGGAAACGGATGATGTCAGGATCTTGATGATGCTTTCAAAAGCAAGCAGTGGGCATAGGGGAGAGTTGTCCCCCAACACCCCAAAAGTTCTGTCTATGTGTATGTCAAGTGGGAGAGATGGAGGCGTAGAGCTGCTCAAGAATGCAAGAACACAATTCCATGATGAATTCCGGATACATGTGTAAGTATGTGTGTGTGTTTGTATGTATGTATGTATGTATGTATGTATGTATGTATGTATGTATGTATGTATGTGGAGAGCCACATCCTGTGCTCTCCCCAGTAAACAAGTCTACAGCACATGTGCTGAAGGTGAGTGCGTGCTGAGTCACCTCCCATCCTGGGTGTGGTGAGTGAGCAGCCAATCAGAAGCATACATGACGCGTCAGGATATATATAGGCAGTGCTTTTTTGGGCTCAGTGTCTCCATCTTCATTAAACGCTTGCTGCAGAAGGATCCTGGTGTCTGTGTCCATTCTTGCCGGTGAGACGGTAGCGTGTACTCTTTCATATGTACATCTGTATGTATACACATACATTCACAAAACATACTTTGAATGAATAAAAATAAATCCACATAAAAGTTGCATCCAACATTGCAACAATAATTTAGTCAATCTCCAATTCTCTCCAGCCTTCAACACAATAAAGATCCATATCTTCCTGATGAAGGCAGAGATGGTCATCTCAAGACAGGAAGAGAGGAAAGGACTGAATAGATTTTAGGTTCCATTTCAAATTACTATGAAATCCAAATGCAGTTCACTGAAAGAGATACATTTCAGTCTCTCCGGAATGAGAAAAATATTTCTGCTTCTTCCAAGCTTGCTCATTGAAGTTTCTTATTGTGCTGGTTATTAGTTAATGCAGAGATGCCTTACTGTTGAATCTGCTGAGGATGGCCAACTGAAGTGGTTAGTGGGATGTGGGACATGCATTTCGCAACTCCTCTGGGGCTTGGGAAACATCACGGGAGCAGGTGAAGAATGGATGTAGGACACAGAAGTCAGGAAGGAGTGAGGTACAATGCTGTCCTCCGAACGTGACATGACAGGTACACACATTTACTAAAAGCAGCTGTGGTTGCCTGTGCAAGATGTGTACAAGATCAAGCCAGTCAGCATCCCAACATTGATGGGGGAGGGCCCTTGGGATGCCACCTCTAAGATAAATGATTGGCAGTTGTCTGCTGGTGACTGGAAGATTGCTTTTTCTTTAGCAATGTGACTCCTGGTAGGTTTCCCATGCTTTGCTGGATGACCTAACACGTGTATAGGTGAGCAGCATGAATTGGACTCGGCGAGTAAATAAATATGTAAACAATGAAATGAGGTTGAGAGGGAGGACATGGTTGGGGATCCTGAGGGGTGTCACAGGAAGCAGATATATGATCGGAGTGCATTGTGTACAGGTATGAGGTTTCCAAAAATTAAATAAATAAAAGTTTTGAAAAATATAAAAGATACATGTGTATTTATCTGTCAAATATTTTACACATGTTATCATATTAAGTAGCAGACTTACTTGGCATTGATCACTGTAGGGCCTTGTAAATGAATGTGAGCTCTTTAAACATCCAAACCCCAAGTCAGAAATTGCTTCCACAAGCAGAGTTCTCTTTTTAAAGTGCTTTTTGGTCTGGGCCATTCGCTAAGTCGTATTCCTGAACTCTCCACGGCACGTCTTTTTCCTCCCACTATCATGGCCCTTTATTTCCGACCGTACTGTATTTTATATTCATCTCTTAGTTTTCTGGTCCATATGCAGTGGTGCTATTTATTTATTGCAAGATCTCAGGTTTGTTTTATCCATCACAAGCCAATGTTGGTATGAATTAGGCCCTTGAGATGTAATACCATCTCTAAAATGCTGCCACAAAGACAGAAGACCGAGAACCAAAAGGCTTAAAATGAGCCGAGGTACATAGCCAGGGTTTCCAACTCATATTTCTTGCATACGACTATGTGAATGGCTTGGGTCCACAATCCAAGTTTTAAACATCTAAAAATAAAATCATATTGGACCACAGGGGGCCATGTGCAAAGCATCATAGTGCTCACCCATAACTCTTAGCTGGAGCGAGCCATAAAGTACCATGGAACGATCTGTCTCTGTCTTTATCTGTTCTTCCTTTTATTCTCCTCTACAACTTACAAAACACTTGCGTTATTTGGAAAGCTCATGGTTTGGTTAGGTTTTTTGACACTGGGACTCTCTCCTAATACTACCACCTTAAGCAAAATAATCAATCATTGAAAACAATCAATGCTATATGAGGCAGAGTCAGAAGTGGCCGGCAGTGCATCAGCACAGTACCATGTATTAACACATTTGAGCATCTCAGCTGCGGCCCAGTTTAAGAAGAGGGTGCTAATCAGCAATTTGCAGCCACACAACTTTCCCAGGAACTCAGCACAGCAATAAAAGAAACCGATGTATTCATGCTTCTTACTGAGCATTTTATATGCCTGATGTACTAAATACAACACACTCCTAGATCATTGTCAAACTCTGATCACTCGACAGTCACTTAAAGGTTGTTTATAAACAATTGTGCAGACCTAAATTAGCATGGTGACACTTTCATAAAGCTCACTTATTAAAGTGTTAAATCTCAGGTGCTCATTCTCCTGTATGTGACTTCAGACAAGGGATATGTAGTTTAGTATTGCAGGCCACACAGGCTTTTCCTCCCTGAAAATACGAGGTTGTGAAGCCAGCTCAGTCAATGAAGTACTTATCACATTCCAGGATGACCCCGTGTTTGGTCTTCAGAGCTGGTGTGAGGAATCTGGGTGTGATGGAGTTCTAGCCCTGAGAGGTGGATCTCTGCTGATAGCTGGCAAGTCAGCCTAGAAAAATAATATCAGTGACCATCAAGCCAATGGAAGATCTTGTCTCAAAAAAAAACAAGATGGTACGACACCTGTGAGCTCTCATCTCTACATGCATGCCCCTGCACACAATCAACACATGTGCAAAAATGCAAGCTATTCTTACACACACACACACACACACACACACACACACACAGAGGGCGAATATATACTTAGAGATACTAAAAATATGTATCGCTATTCTTAAAACTCCCAAGTTATCCAGCTGAATCTTAAAGCCTTGAGGTGATCTGATACCAGACAACACTCAGAGTTATAGCATTAAAGAATTTATTGATACAATCTGGAAGGAAGTTCTGGATAATTTTAGGCAGAAGTGGACAAGAAACTCTGGAGCGGAAACCAGTGACTATCACCACCAACATCATAAAAATGTTGGATGCAGCCCCTTCACCCAGCAGCTTCTATCTGCATTGTTTCTGTGATGTCAAGCAGTCTTCCCATCTCAAGGAAACTTTAGAATCTTTTCCGGAGTTCAACCGTGTCCAACAATGCAACAGCAGACTTTGCCACTGGGAAGCTAATGATTCTATGACATAGTGCTCACCCAGGCCCTGAGCTGTCCACACCAAAACACAGCTGGGGACATGCATTCTCGGCCCACGCATGTTTCATATGCAGGAGCTGTCAAGATGCCATCCAGCTGGCACACTCTCTGTTTACCACGGTGCCTTAACTTCATGAGTTAGGGCGCATTCTGTTTGGGTTTGCACAAGCCAAGGTCATTATTGCCTAAGGCAGGAACCCACAAATTGCTGTGTCGGAGGTGGCCTGATGGTGTCTATTCACAGAAAGGTCGAGTGAGCATGAGTTTTGGCTCCCCTTGGATGTGGTGAAGCAAGCAGGGTTCCTTAACATAGAAAAGAAACCCTATGAGGAGTCTAATGGAGCAAGACTTCTGTCTGCCATTCTCCTCAGAGGTAATGTGTTTTAATAAACTTGCATGCTTCGATTCATACCTCAGTACAGATTTATTAAGGTTGCTTAGCAACAACTTGTTCACTACTGAGTTGGGAGATGATATTCTTTGTTACTGGCGACATCATGAGCATCTTGCATCACTCCTTGGAGCAATAGAGACAGCCTAGCTTCCTTTTACCTGTTAATAAGGCGTTTATATCTTCACGCCTCATTGTTGTTAAGAGAGATTTAGGTTAAAGGACACTTAGTTAATTTGACAAATATTTTTTGTAGATGATCACATATATGTGTATATATTAATCTTTTGAGTTGGACATTTTTTAAAAGTATTATTTATTTTTGCTTTCTGCATATGAGTGTTTTGCCTACATATAGTCATGTGCACCACAAGAGTGCAGTACCCACTGTGGTCAGAAGGGGGAGGTATATTCCCCTGAAAGTAGAATTCCTGCTTGTGATTCACCAAATGGGTGCAAAGGATCCAACTTGGGAGACTTTTGCAGAAGGAGTTTTGATAATTATGTGACTCCAAATAACTCTAACTATTGAATATTTGGAGATAGAGAAGCATGGAGCATTCATTTGTCCCAGGAACGTGATGAAATTGTAAAAAAACAAACAAACAAACAAAAACAAAAAACAACAACAACAAAAAAACAAAACACAGTGAATACTTTAGGGTCATGAGAGAACATGAAGAATAAAGTTCAGTAAAAATGCCCTTAATACGACACATAGTACATTAAAGGTGACACAGAAAGGCAAGGGAAACCAAATGTAAAGGGATGACTGAGAAGCCCTAATCACACATTAGAAGCTAATGCGTGACCAGAGACCATGGCTCAGTTAATAAAGCCCTGGGTTCAGAAGCATGAAGATCAGGATTAAACTCCCAACACCCATCTAAAGTGTTCAGAGTGGCAGAACATACCAACAGTCACAGTTCTGGGAACACTGAGGCAGGAGCCTCTCTGGGCTCATTGGCCTGTCAAGCGTCCAAGTCTTACTTTCAGTCCATAGTGTCTACATTAACTGGATTACAGCTGCCTGTAGTTCTAGTTCTGCCTGTATTTCTACCAGCTTGCCAGGTGGCTTCTTTCCATCTTTTTTGACATTATACTTGCATACATGTGTGTACACACACATACACACACACACACACACACATGCATACACATCTTTAAGAATATGTTCTTTTTGCACATCTATTTCCATTCATTTTTATCGTTCCACTTACATATTATCTTGATATACTATTAATTACTATAAATAGTAACTACTATATATAATTAATTACACACTTTAATTGCTTGTTTCCTTTTATCTCATCCAAAGAAGAAAAGCACCATGAATGTAAAACCTGTTTCTACTGTCCATTCGTGCATTGGCAGCTTAGAGAAGAATGTATAGTAAAGAATAAGTGATAGGCAAATACTTATTAAGTGCTGTTGACATTTGCCTACAATCTAAGTATATTGCAGACAGAGACAGCAAGATGACTAATTCAAGATCTGCCTGGCGAACCCAAGGGCTGGGAGTGTGGCTTAATCATAATGTATTGAGACAGTCTGAGCAGGGTTATAGGTTTGCTCCTCATCATTGGAAATATATATGAGTGTGTGTGTGTGTGTGTGTGTGTGTGTGTGTGTGTGTGTGTGTGAATGTGTGTGTGTGTGTGTGTGAGTGTGTGTGCATTCAGTTATTCCAAACATCTACAGGATATTACTTTTTCTTTGGGGACTGATATCCAATATATATAAAGAACTCAAGAAGGTGGACACCAGAAAATCAAATATCCCCATTAAAAAGTGGGGCACAGAGTTTAACAAAGAATTCTCAACTGAGGAATACCGAATGGCTGAGAAGCACTTGAAAAAATGTTCAACATCCTTAATCATCAGGGAAATGCAGATCAAAACAACCCTGAGATTCCACCTCACACCCGTAAGAATGGCTAAGATCAAAAATTCAGGTGACAACAGATGCTGGCGTGGATGTGGAGAAAGGGGAACACTCCTCCATTGTTGGTGGGAATGCAAGCTGGTTCAACCTCTCTGGAAATCAGTCTGGCGGTTCCTCAGAAAATTGGACATAGTACTACCGGAAGATCCTGCAATATCTCTACTGGGCATATATCCAGAAGATATTCCATCTGGTAACAAGGACACATGTTCCACTATGTTCATAGCAGCCTTATTCATAATAGCCAGAAACTGGAAAGAACCCAGATGTCCCTCAACAGAGAAATGGATACAAAAAATTTGGTATATTTACACAATGGACAAAAGAACTCACATAACATGTACTCACTGATATGTGGATATTAGCCCAGAAACCTAGACTACCCAAGATACAATTTACTAAACACATGATACTCAAGAAGC